>JARFJB010000400.1:1180000-1185000 GCA_036346205.1 Vesta saturnalis
TTGACGGGCAACAAATTCCATCGAAGACCTTACAACCAGACTTTACAGCTAATAGTTTATATGTAAGAGCGTACCACACCTTATTCTCTGGTACGGGTATTCATTTTTTGAATGAAGGTAACGATATATCGAGAAGTGATTACCCCAACGGCGACTGTTTAATGGCCTTTGACCTAACACCTGACTTGTCTGCAAACGCTAGTACGCACTGGAATTTATTTAGAAACGGCTCCCTTCGGCTGGAAGTCGGGTTTGAAGAAGCGCTCACCGTAACCGTAAACTGTTTGGTGTATGCAGAATTCGTTAACGTGATCGAGATCGATAAACATCGGAATGTCGTTGTGGATTTTAGCTGTTATTAGTGGTAACCCTAACCTGCAAGCTTCAGTGTACAGCAGCAGCCGATAGAAGATGGACGCATACTTGGACCTACAAGGGTTTAGTGGTGTTAACAACGAATTCATACCGAAAGAAATTGCCGTGGTTACAGATCATGGTCGTTTATCGTTGATGCTTGTAAAACCACCCCGAGGTTACTTTATACCAGGATCCATGTCACGACAGATAAAATTTAATGAGGATAATTATCATGGGCTGAAATGGTGGTCAGGTCATGTACATTACAATTTCCGTGAGGAGTTGATGAGAGTGTTGCGCCCATTTAGCAAAATTCACGTTAAGGGCAGTGAAAAACAACAGTTTTTAAGGTTTCTTAGCAAACCAATAGTAAACCTGGAGGAGACCGGTTGGCCATCGGTTAAACAGTTGAAAAAGGACGCAAAAGCATATAGCTGTTTAAACCATAACATCACTGGGCCTATGCGTGCATTGGAAAACACCTTGCTACTGCAAGACTGGACGCATACCAATTCCATAGATGTATGCGGTACAAGTGTTCAGATGATTGAAATCGATCCCCAGTCACAAGAAGAACGTGTTTCGGCTTGTATGTGCTTCTAATCAACTACCGAGACACGCACCTAGGCCGTGTGCAATTATCGTAAACACGGATCCTGCAAACAAACCAGGTCAGCATTGGACCGCTATCTACATTGACGAGGATGATAATGGGGAATATTTTAATCCTTTGAACGAGCACTGCAAGGATATCATTTACGTTTCCTAGAGAAGAATTCCAGATGCTTCCTATACAATAAAACAATACTGCAAGACGGATGTGTGTGGACTTTATACGTTAATGTTCTATAGTTTAGATTACATAATTTACCTATGTTTGATTTTGTAAAAAACTATTTTAGTACATATTTAATTGTAAATGACGAGATAATCAAATTATAGTTTAACGCCTGTTACCCAAACATTCTATTCTGCTAAATAAAGAATTTTTTAGTACCTTACTTTTTTTAATTAAGAGTTGCGCAATACCTACTGTTTTTTCCCTTCTTTTTAATTCAGAATGTGTGTTTTTAAAAATCGTGTTATAAAATTTATGATCTAGTGTTATTTAAAGAAATTATGTTAACCATTCGATATTGGTAATCAATTTTTTAGACTATTAAATTAAACAGGATTATATAATTACACAGTAATTAGCTAAAAGTAAACATGAACAGTGGTTTCTTACTACATATTTGTGGAATTTAAAACATGTAATTATTACTTTCCAAACATTTAATGAGGTTTTTTATAAAAACAATTTTGCGTGTGTATGTGTAGCATTTTGTTCAAGTAGATTTGTTATTAATTTTAAGAGAAAGATAAATACGAGTTGCAGTAAGTATGATAAAGATAATGAGGTTGTTTGTATATTTACACTCTAAAAATTAATTATGGGAAATTAATAGCTAGTTTTTACGTCAACTATTCATAAAACGTGAAAACATAGAAAGTTGTTTTTAGTTTGATTAGACGAGCAACACAAAGTAGTGACTATCACTCGTAAACCAATTCTCCAAAACGTTCTTTAAGTACAGAGCTGGTAAGTGTGCTTTTAACCTTTTATTTATTTACTTACAGATTTTTAATTACAGTTATAAAACACATCTAAGCTATACGTAACAAGTTTCTTTAAAAAAATATTAAGGCGTACAATATAACATTTTAACGGTCGGATGGATGTGAAACATATTTCAATGAAATCAGTGCAGGTAAACTATGTTTTAATATTCGTTTTAGAAGACAATATTGTAATAACTGTTATGTAATTAATTAACTTAATAAAACATTTTCGTTTCATTAGAGAATAACCTGAATGTCAGTAATTTTTTTTATAACTCACTGAGGATTTTTTAATTATGACATTTACAATAAAAATAAGTGTTCTATAATTAAATTTTACTGTCATTCAAATTCCCCCACGCATGATCAATCCCTAACACAACTGCTGCCTTACAAGAACCTCCTTACTAGAAATACAATGTATAAATAAATTTCTCGTATAGGTAAAAGATCATCCGAACGTACCCAATTGCATATGACAATTTTAAAACAATAGGAATCGATAATTTTAATAATAATATCTTATTACGGTAATTATGCAATTTCCAACATTGTATGCGTGTGCGTTTGCCTAACCTCCAGGTGTACTGCTCTTAATACAACCACAAGGACCTTAATTAGGGTCCATCAAAAATAACCCCAAGACCAACTCCAGGTTCAAGACAAATCCCAAGTCCAACACCAAGCTCAAGACCTAAATACACCTCTCACGCGAGTAAGTACAAAAAAGGTATGGTTGTCAAACAGGCCGTAATTAGGGTAAAAATTCCATCAAGCGATGACCCCCAAAAAGAAGCCATAGGGGTGGAAAATACGAGCTCACACGTGGGCGGCCATAAAATAAGGGGTAAAAAAATACGCCCCTCAAGTAAGCGAGTAAAAACAAAAAAGCCTTAATTAGGGATGAAAACCCCATCAACGGTTGAAAATGACCTCTGGAAAGAAACCATAAGGCTTCCAAAAAGAAACCATAGGGGTGGAAAATACGGTCTCACACGTGGTTGTGTAAAAACAAAAATAATTAGGGGTTGAAAAAGGCCTCCGAAAAGAAACCATAGGGGTGGAAAATACGGTCACCCACGTGCGCATGTAAAAAGTGAAAGTGGGCGGGGCTTGTGACGTAAAAAGTGGAGGAGATGGTACTCACGCACACACGCACACACGCACAAACGCACACACGTGCACATGTGCACACGCACACACGCAGACACGCACACACGCACACACACACCCGTACTCGAGCACACACGCACACACTCACACAAGCACACACGTACACATGCACAAAATTCTTCAATTAAAACTTTAAATACATTTGAAGACTTCGTAAGTCCAACCAACATAATTTTACACACGTTTAGAATCATTATCAGTACCTCTAAATGCGTATAAAATATTTTAATAAAATTCTATAACAGAACAGTTCTCGAAGTATTTCAAGGTCAATGTGGGCCAGGATTCCCTTGTAGATCTTACTCTGCAGCCAAGAACTCGCGAATTAGTTTCTTTACATTTCCAAACGATCACCGACGTTATCACAACTAATTTTTATTATACAGAAACCATTACCTAAAATGCAGCGTTATTCAATTTCGAATGTTTTAGAGTTAAATCGTACGAATACAATTTATTACTTTATTCCGCACAAAAGCATTTACATGGTATCTATAAACAGTGTCTTAAAGAGTTAGAAAAAGTTACTTTCTGTCAATTAAAACAACCGACAAACGAATAATTCATCTAAAATATGTTAATGTAATTGCTCTGTCACAGCGTGATTTATTGTAAGAATATAATGTTAGAAAGGTCATAAAAAAGTGGCCAATAATATAATCATAAGAAGCACTCCGAACCTAAGTAACTTATATTTACATAATTTATTAAATAAAGTAGAAAACTTCAACACCTGGTCAATAGTAGTATAGCTCATAGAGAATTTACAAGTCTAAGATATAGACGGCCTGACAGAAAGGAACATGCATGCACAAACACAGCCAGATGAGTCATAGATTGGACATGCTTATTTTTCTATTTACAAGAATCTGACATTCAAGGCTATCCCGTTCCTGTTTCCAAGAACTGATTCCATTTTGAAAGTTTTAAGAATTGTAATATGAAACCTCCACAACTATCACTTTTTACTTGTTAGACATCACGAGGTTACACACATTTTTAAAGGGTTTGCAGTAGGTACACGCAGGCAGACACACACGTACAGGCACGCGCATACACGCACACACACGCACACGCACACGCACACGTACACGCATACGCACACGCACACGCACTCGCACACGCACACGCACACCCACCCACACACGCACACGCACCCTCACACGCATACGCACACGCACATGCAAACTCACCCGCACACACACACGTACACGCACATGCACAGGTATACGTACACGCACACACACACACACACACACACACACACACACACACACACACACACACACACACAAACACACACACACACACACAAACACAGACACACACACACACACACACACACACACACACACACACACACAACACACACACAAACACACACACACACACACACACACACACACACACACACACACACACACACACACACACACACACACACACACACACACACACACACACACATACACCAAGTCCAGATGCTTTCAAAATCGCTGCAAACGTGTAAATCCATTAAAAACTCATCAATTGTTTCATGAAAACAATACTTTGCATATGGGCCTTTCGCACATAAGAAAGTGAAGTGTCTATGCGAAGCTTTCATTGATCGGTAGTATCGCAAATATTGGTTCAAATAAAGTCGATATTCCAGTATACAAAGCACGCCGCGTTCACAACCTTAACATTTATTTATCTACATTTGATATTTTATACAATAATGGCACTGACAAAAATGGATGTGTTTAGATCATTACATACTGTATTGTAAGGGGTTTTCGGTGGTGGGGCAAGTGAAACTTGACTTCAACGAAGTCCAACACAAAGGTTAAACCTTGGTTGGAAATATTTTATTTAAACAAAATCAT
>JARFJB010000400.1:1190000-1270000 GCA_036346205.1 Vesta saturnalis
ATTTAAATTTCTTCAGAAATGACAATTTGAAATCTATAATGATATATTTCATGTAACTAAATCAAAACGTACTATATTTTTATTTTTATAAATTTTCTAAAATAGAATCGTAATAATTTGGTAAATCTTCTACATCTTTTTTGCTATTACATACGTTCTTATTAATTTTGATGAATAACATTTCCGAAATGAGTCGTTTCTTATCATTATTTTCTAAAATTTTAACCACGTTAAAATCGAAAGAATGTTTTAAATCTATAGTATGTTCTGCCAAAGCCCTACAATTTGGTTTTAAATTAATGTCGCTTTTGTGTTGTAAAATTCTGTTTTTTAACGGTTGTAATGTAGTACCAATATATAATTTATTACAAGAGGAACTTGGTATTTCATAAACGGTATTGCAACAAAATTGTTAGTTTTTGTTTTTTTCATTTTACTTATTTTATTATTATACAATTTATTTATTCGGTTTTTAATAATATTTTTTATAAAATTAATAGGTAATTATTATTTTTAAAACTTAATTTAATTTTATTAAGATTTTTGGTCGAAATTCGGGGTCTGATAAATGTAAACATTTTTGAATAGTATTTCCAATTGTGTTTATTTTCAGACTTATTGGATGGTTTGAATCGAAATGTAAATATTTCCAACTATGAGTTTCTTTTGGAAACCAATCTAATTTAATTTTATCAGTATGTCGAATTAGTAACGTATCTAAAAAACAGATTTGGTTATTTTTTTCACTTTCTATGGCGAAATTAAGTTTTGGATGGAATCCGTTAAAAATCTCCATTACGTGTTCAAAATTATTTTTTCTTTGGCTGTTAAAATAATATCGTCAACGTAACGAAAGTAAAAAGAAGTAGAAAAATTAAGATTTCGTAAACAAATATCTTCTAAAAATTCCATTAGCAAATTTGCATTTGTAGCCGAAATTGGTGAATCCATGACACATCCATAATTTTGTTTATAAAGCTTGTCATGAAATTGGAAAAAAGTTGTATTTAAACAAAAAACATTTTTTATTTAAAATATCCAAGGCCAAATCAATATGTATATTTGTAAAAAGTGAACAAACATCAAAATTACTGTGTTTTACCTTCTTATCTGACCTTTCTAGTGCATCGTAACTATTTATGCCTCCATCTTGTATTATCCATCATGCTCAGTAAGAATATTTTCGTCTCATCTTTTGAAATTCAACACCAATATCTGTGAAGAAATTGAAAAGTGTACTGCGTTTAAAATTCGGTAAATCGTCACTATTAACAGGACAAAGGATACTGTTCATCGTTTTCGCCGAATAATAGTTTGGATATTCTGGTGATATACATGAAGGCGATCATTGGTTTGTGCACCTTTCCTTTTCGCACGTTTCTTCGGACTAACTATTGCTTCAGTGTGATGTTCCTTTTTAATAGAATAGAAACTTCGTTCTGAACAACATAAAGGGTTGCTCGCCACTAACGTAATTTTAGCTGAGAAATAATCTAGTACGTTAAGAATGAGACGTTTCTCCTTACAAGTGAAATATTCTTTAGTACGTCGTTTTGAAGGGCCAGCTTGAACTTCCACTTCCATACTGAAGAATTAAAGTAATTTCTACAAAATTAAGTTCAATAGTTCAATAACTAAGTTTAAGCGTTCTTTAATAAATGAAGCAGGCTTAGCTTGAAAAATAACATAGTGTGTGTTCCTAAATGACATTTTACATTTGACAACATTGTCATGAAAGAAAAAGATAGCGTTATTTGTAGATGATTAATGTTAGTAAAAAGACATTTAGTCTATAAGAGCCCCTACTGCACTTGGAGGTTTGGACAGACTATAGTGGCAATGGCAATGATGTCAACATGGCAATTATCCAATCAAAGATTTCTTAAATCTTAGTACAATCTTAATTGTAATTTTTTTGTATATTTTAAATTTAAATGAGCAAAATGGAAAAAAATATTATAAAAAACTCGTTTCACATGAACTTTGTCCCACACATCCTTAGGAAACCTTATCACGAACCGTTATTTAAATTTGGATTGGTGTGCTAAAAATATCATACGAAACTTGTTTTTTAATATACTATTTTTCTATTTTGCGTTCATTATAATTTCATTACGATACGTGTATCACGTCATTTGTATTTCATAATGTAGCCAAAAAGTAAACTATGTTTTCATCAAACGTTGGCAAGATAATTAAACTAGGTAAATGCTAGTGCATTACTGGAGTTTCTTACAAAATACTAAAAAAAAACTGACCCTGATAACCCCCTCCTCCCTCTCCCAGACATCATGGCTGATATTGACGAAACATGGCCAAAAGTTGTAAAATCAGCTAATAATTCGACTTAGCAGTAGTGAAAAAAAAGTCGCTTCCATAACCTTCTATACCTACATATGTACATGCAGGTTGAAAGTTAAAAATAGATATCTCGCTTATCATTCAAAGTAACTACGGACTGTTTCATACCATTTTAAAGCATATTTCGCTCCCTTTCAAATAAAGTAGGAGTATGTGTATGTTATACCAACAATACGAGGAATGTTTTCAATTCTCCGAAAAATCGGAAGTAGTGTTTTCATTAGGATAATATCATTTCATTAGCGCAAATGAACAAAGTTTCTTTCCAAAATCCCAAGTTTGTAACCAAAATAGTTACAAAGTTTAAAATCCCAAGTTTGTAACCAAAACAGTTAGAAAGTTATAACAATATAAATATTTGAAAATTCGTATCTCCTATACTAGTGGCTTTAGAAGAAGCAAGTTAGTTGCATTCATAAGAGTGGCTGGTGGCCTACAAAATATAAAAAAAACGAAAAAAATGCTTGGGGAGATTTTTGAATAAATCAATTTCGAATAATTCCATACGTTTGACCCCTTAAATATAGGCAAATTTATATCATAATTTATTACGTAAAGAAATCTCTTTAAAGAACCTTTATTTAACTACGCATATCTATTTCCAATTCTTGAATATCTTGAACGGTATCGGAAATATATATTTCTACAAAAAAAATGTATATGTGACTGTAATTGCGGAAATATTCAATTTTGAAAGTTTTAAAAAATTGAAAAAATTGCATTTCATGCGAGTTATTGATGACCTGAATTTCAATCTTCTATGTTAAAATTTGAAAATTTGCCCCCACCCCCTATATACCTATTGCGTTTAAAACAGAGGTGGCCAACCCGCGACCGGCCTTGAGCACTTTTCCGGCCCACGATGTTCATCACACTTTTACAAAATATATTTATTTTATAATAGCCAATGTAATAAAAACCAATGTCAATGCCAATGTATTAAAAAAATACATTATTTGTACATCCATATATTCAAAAATTAACTGTCGAAATTATGAGAAAAATTAACTTTGATTTTACAATAATATTCTTGCGATTATATGACAGAGATTGATATCGATGGATCATGTTATGCAAGTAGTTGTAAAAATAGTGAATTACATTCGATCACATGCACTTCTGCATCGGCAATTTAGGGAGTTTCTGAAAGAATTAGATTCTGAATACCATGGTGACGTCGACACTTCAGTCAAGTCAGATGGTTAAGCCGTGGAAGATGTTTACAGTGGTTTTATGAGTTATGAGAAGAAATTTACTTTTTATGAATGACCAGAATTAAGAAATGAGTGGTTATTGGATTTATGCTTTTTAGAGGATATTGTCGAAAAACTCAATCGATTAAATATATCTTATTATAAGTTTCAAAGTTCAAAGGTAAATACGTAATTAAAAATAATTATTAATTTTATTAAATACATAAATAAAAAGTTTACCTCGAGTAGGATTTGAACCTACGACCTGTACTTTGCTAGATGGTAGCGTGGTACTCTAGAAAAGTACAGGTTCAAATCCTATTTGAGGTAAACTTTTTATTTATGTATTTAATAAAATTAATAATAATTTTTAATTAAATATATCATTGCAAGGAAAAGATTACCTTATAATCGATACATTTAATCACACCAAAGCATTTTAGAACTTGTTATTTGAATCGCAATTTAAAAGTAATAACGCACACCAATTTCCATTGTTGAAAGAATTTAAGAAATCAAAATGTAACAATTACATTAAATATACAAAAGAAATAAGAAAACTTAAAGCTGCTTTTGAAAGCCGATTCAGTAATTTAGCATTAGACAAGTAGGTACAACAAAATTTTTGAAATCGAGTCGGCCCCAAATCTCCAAATGGAACTGGTTGACTTACAGTGCTATATTGAATTAAAAGACATTTTTTAAACATCAAAATAAATTTTTATAACACTTACATCACAAAAGATAAATTTTCCAATTTGGGAAATCTGACACAAAAAAATTGTTACCGCTTATGATTAAACTTACACCTGCGAATCATTTTTTCGAAATTTAAATTGACTAAACACAAAACACCCTCAAACGTAAGGGACACTAACCTGCAACACCAATTAGGAGGTGCAAATACCCAAATTGAGATCGATTTGCAAAAGCTAAGTGAAAGAGTGGAGAAACAAATATCGCACTAGTAAAATAAATATTTTTTAATGATTTCACTTTTTTTATTTCATTTATATTTATATATTTTTTATATTTCATTTTTTGTGCTATTATGTGAACCATAAAACGGAAATTAATAACATTTTGGGAAACCGAACTAAGGCAAATATACAACGTTTTTGATGGTATTCAGTGATGTAATCATTGAAAATGGCGGACAGCTGCTATTTTAAATGGGGTCATATGGCAAGTAATACCTCATTTGAAAGCGAGTTCCAAGTCCTTTTCAACGACATCAACATTGAAATAACAACATTAAAATATTACTACTGATTCATGTGTTCCAACCCATAAACGTCAATTAATGTTTTGAGGTTTTTGGATTGAAACTCATAAATGAGTAGCAATATTTTAATGCTGTTGGTGTCGTTGAAAAGGACTTGAAACGAGCTTTCAAATTAAGTATTATATGATCTCATTTAAAATCACATTACAAAATAGCGGCTGCCTTCCATGTTTAATGATTACGTTACTGGATACCATTAAAAACGTTATGTCTTAATTCGGTTTCCCAAAATTTTATTTATCTCCGTTTTATGGTTCACATAATAGGTTGGGGGAGGGGGCTTTAGAGGGGCACAGTACATTTCTTTACAATGTTATCTATGTTAACGTGTATGAATAATAGTAAACGCAATAATAATAACTCATTATGTTTCAATTTTTCACTCCAAAAAAATTGTCTATAGTTGGTCTAAATCTAATATGGGGATATATAAATTTATAAGCGGCCCGTGGAGTTAAGATGCATTGCCAAATTGGCTCGCAAGAGCCTTTGGTTGGCCACCCCTGGTTTAAAAGCTTGTTTTGTCGACAAAATTGTCTCGTAGGCCTTCATGTCAAATTTCATTAAAATCGTCCGTATAGTTTCGGCTGGCGAGTGACCACAGACAGACACACAGGCAGACGTTTTGAAAATTTTTCTAAAATTTATTTTTTCGAATTCAGGGAGTCGTAAAGCATCAAAATAACGCAACTTATTTTTTTCGATCTTTTTTCTTGTTTAGCAATATTCTCTCTTGAAAATATCATAGTAAAGTTAGGGACAGCTGCCTCGGTTTTGAAATGGTTAGAGTGCCTGTTTTTGTAAAAAACAAAAAAAAACCAAAGCACTCCTTCTCGGATAGGAAGTAAAACTGTAGGTCCCGTAGTAATATGATATTGACACGTTAAAGATCCCTTACTGAAGGTGGAATTCCTTTGGTAGGTCAAAATTCTAGTGATCAGTAATGCTAATAACTATTAGTAGTTGATGTGCATAGAGATGTTTGACATTTCTGTTTGTGTCGAGATCTCGGCTCACAAATACAAACAAATATAAGGGGAGGAAATAAAATTTGATAAAATTTAAAGTTAGGTGCATTTAACACTACAAATACTTGAAACTTTTAACTTTTGAAAATCTGACAGTTAGTGATGCCAACCTACCGGACATCAGCAACATCACCTGTTTAGTGAAATATCTAGTGTGGAACAGCACTACCTTCCAACATACAAAATGGAAATTAAAAGAAATGAAATAATTTTAATAACATTTTCTTGGAATAATTATGCAGTCTCTTTTATAATAAGTTTATTACGAAAATAGGCAACATTGTAAAAACAAAAACAATCTATGTCAAACAGACGTTTAACACTTCATGTCAGATAGAGGTTAATTAGACATCTAGATGCTAGCTTAAAAAAAATTCCAAAGCCGCCCGCTTCTATACAAATACCCATAATGCAGCTTAAGCATTTTCAATCATATTTATTTAATTTTTACATTTGTTTCCTTTTGTTTTTTTAAACCTTTCAATACAAATATTTAAAATGTGAAATGAAAATAAAACATTTCTTAGTTTCTATTGAATAAATTGTAATAATAACAATTTTATACACAATTTTCATTTTTTTATTTTTGTGAAATGATCTTTGGTGTAGTTGTGCATCTATCCATTATGTTACTTAGTTACAAGATGTATAGACATCCTCACATTTAGTTTTTCCCAGAACTAGTTCTTACAATCATTTAAAATAACAAATTTCTCTAATTTTCAATAAACTCAGTTTTTTAGTTTTCAATGTAAACATTTAAAATTTATACCAAAAATAACACAACTGTTTTACGAACTAAAATAATGTTGGTACTGTTCTACTTTATAAACATATTTTTGCTTCTTTTTATTTTGGTCAAATAATTTTTGATGTAAAACTTTACATCTGTTCGTTTTCTGTTGCTTAGTACAGGATATGTTTTAAGGCATTCTTCCCATTTAGTTTTTCCAGGAATATTTCCTAGTTTAATACTCGATTTAAAAAATTCCAAAACGGCTTCACCCTCTGAAGGTGACCACGCAGTCTTCCTAACAACTTCTTTAGTTTTTTTATTTTTTTTAATTATTTTCAGATATATTTATGTGATAAGAATTCTTATTTGAACCATCACTAATTAAATCAGAATCTGGAGGTGGCTCATCATCAACATGTGTTTCATTGTCGTCCATTTCCATCTGCGGTAAATCTATCGAAAAAAATCTTGTTAAAACAAATATAATTTATATTCTACAATTTTGAGAACACATTAATATCGTATGAAAATGTTTGTCTTAAAACACCAATTGAATTATTAAAAACATTACCTGATAATTCAATTTCATTTAACTTCTTTCCTGAAAATTTGTTAGCTTCTCCATTGTCAACTGCCATTAGCAATCTGCTCACCTTTATCAATACCACCGTACTTTCATGAAGACGATATAAATCTTTATGAATGCGGACATCATGCCCCAAATGGATGGCAAGCCAATCGGTTTTTTATTCTGTAAGGTTTATAATTTGTGTTACTGTAGCCACATACTTTCGCAGTTTTATTCCATTTATATTTTCTGGTGATTGCAGCTGTGCAAGTTCACAGCATCTTCTAAGACAATCGTGTCCCCTCATGTATTCTCCAGACGGTCCACTTGTAGCAAATACATACGGTTTTTTTTTGATATACCAGCAACAGTTCTTGTCTTTAATAGCAGATCTATTGCTAATTTCATGTCAGGCGTTAACAACACTGGGACACGTCTTCCTCGTTTTCCTAGAATTTCCACTATAGAAAAATGATCAGCAAGTTTTTTTTCAAAATGAGTCATTGCTTGTTTGGATTTCTCTGTAGTCTGTTCAGACCACATAGGTCTCATAGCGTAATGGTCAAGAGCCATTCGAGCCGTTTCTCTGGACCTCCTTTTATTAAATATTATTGTTCTACTTAAAGTCAAAGATGCAAAACAAGACCAGTTTGTAGTAGATGGTTGATTAGTTCTTTCTATCTCCAGTTTTAATCGATTCATTTCCGTTGTTAAATATTAAGTTTTATTAGGTCACCAGTAATTGGTAGCAGTTGCGTGCAATTGAATTTTCTACTATGTAATGTGTTTAGTGCATTGGATGATATTCTAATGTTCCATTCAATATCCATTAAAGAAAGAAAGGATTCCAATTCTCTATTGCGTCGCATATCACCTTTTTGTAGTGCACACCCTCTTTCATAGCAAGTGAATGCCCTAATTTTAGTGCAAGTGAGGGAATTCTAAAATTTGGCCTAGCTGCTGCAGTTTCTGTACATATACAAAGTGCTTTTGTTGCTTGCACAATGCAGTCAAAATTCTGAGGTTTTAAAACGTCACTTAGGGAATGCAAAGACAATTTTTTTCTAATTTCTATTAATAATCTCCCAATTTGACGCATTGATTACCTGATCAACTCTGATTGGGTAATACTGTATTTTTCGTACATCATAAAGCCATGTCTTAAGATGAGAATTTTTGTAATTTCATCTTCTCGCGTTTTGACAACGATATTTCCAAAAAATTCAGTAGAAATTTGTTTTCCAAATATTGCAGCAAGCATAGAGTTGCTTTCACTAATCGGTTTTCTATTTTCAATTACTTTTGAATTTTCATTGCATCTTTTGGTATGATGAGAAATATTTTTTTTCAGCATAAAACCCAAGCAATCAGGGCATGGTCCATAGTCAAAATAAGAATACTTAGCTCTTTCAAATGGAGTAGGTCTCCTTAATAAAATAAGTTCTCTTAAGTGGTAACACTTCACAGTTATGATAAAAATTACCCTCTCGCATTAATTTTCTAAATTCTTGTCTTCGGGAACTAGAATTTTTAGGCAACGCCAAAATTTTAGCCACTGCTGTGTCATTGCAATGCATAGAGATAAAATGCCTTGATAAATTAACAACTATTTTTTGACGTATGTAACAACAGTAACGTTTATTTCTGATACGATTTCCAGTCTTCTCATTCAACAGAAAATTTGTATATCATTTTCAATGCTTGAAGTTACAGATTCTTCAACGATTTTTGTATCTTCTTGTTTATTAATATAAGCACTTTGTTGTAATATTCTGTTATTCTTATTACTATCATTTTTTAATAAGGTGCGTTTTTTAATTTTATGAGAGTTACGTAATCTGTTTTCTTTTTGTAATTTATTTTGTTTGTATTTCTTTGGTTTCTTAAGTGAGTTAGTTGAAACTAAACACCTTTTCTGAAACAATTTGTCTGCCCAACTCAAATCTGTTGATTTGGAGGATTCGGAATTGGAGGAATAACTACTTTCGGTAGGCGGAATGTATTCATCTGCACTTCCACTAGAAATAGGGTCTGATAATGAGGAGTCATTGCCAAAAAGTTATTCACTCAATAATGTACAATTGGTTACAGAAGTGCTGGATGTTTCTTCGGTAACATTAATTTTAATCTGTGGTATTGCTGTAGTATTTAAATTTTGTCCTGGTTTTAGATAAGTGTTAGGTATAAGACAATCACTTATCTCTTTTTGTTGAGCCAGGGCAACCAGTTTTTTGCCTCTTGATTCCATTTGTGCTGTAAATATATACCAGATTATAAAACTGTATTAACTTTATCACTTACTATTGTTTATTACTAAAAGATTAATGTGGAGTAAGAACCATAGTTGTTTAGTACAAACTCATAACAGTATTTCAATGTGAATTATTAAAACTTTTAATGTACATGTAAAAGATTGCCTCGAGTGGGACCTGAGGCCCTTTACTAGAGTAGGGCTCTTAGCAACTGAGCTATTGAGGGAGCTAGTTCCACTCGATCCAATCCTATACTGTATGTACCTCACTAGTTTGATGTTATAAATTGAATCCCGTGGAACTAGCTCCCTCGATAGCTCAGTTGGTAACAGTCCTACTCTAGCAAAATAGTGGTCGTGGGTTCAAGTCCCACTCGAAGCAATCTTTCACTGTACGTGCATTAAAAATTCTAATAATTCACATTTAAATACTGTTAGGTCAATGTCACTAATTGAACTTGGTGTACGTATATAATTACATTAGGAAAATGCACGAATGCGTGGTAAATATGCTATGAATTAGGCTTTTTGTTTTTTGAGGTTAAGCTCGCTGCATCAAATGAGTCGATTACTATTGATATTTTTAGTTATTTTTTAACATTTTTATTAGTTTATATCCATGATATAAACAGATTTATGATAAATGAAATCCTGGTTTAAGCCCAATTAGGTTAATCTAACTGTCCCCTAGTAACATACTGCAAGTAACATTAGATATCAAATAAATAAATAAATGTTTACTGGTTAACGTTAATAATGAAACATGAAAGTAATAAACAGTTAACAGGAAGATTGAATACTATGTAAATAGAAATTTCTTAAGGAATCCCTAAACCCTTTTTGAAATCATCAAGTTTATGTGAAAATGGGTACCTAGTTGTGGTTATCAAACAGACCACTGGTAGACAAAGGGAAATCTAGAGACAAAACACATTGGTTTTAATACGAACACACACAATTAAAAAAATTGCAATTTCTGCTCGTATTGGCTCTTCAATTTATATGTAACTAATATTCTACCTGATTTGTACTTTGCTCTGAAATATACAAACAAACAAAATAGTTAAATTAATCTTTTAGTAAAGTAGAAACAGTACATACCTTCATACACTGACATAAACCAACACCTACTTATTTAACGATGCACAATTTCCCATACCTACTATGGAAACCTAATGATGCGTAACAAATATTACAGTTCCACCTTTCAAAAATAAATAGAAAAGGATACAAACTAACACCACTAATATACAAGTGTGTACAGAAGATGATTAATACAGGGGGCGATACACTCAAGCTATTGACGCCATAAATATTAGTGTGCGCACTAACGTGCTGTAAACGAAATTATGGAACCTTACACTCAAAAAATACCGGAAAAGTACGAATCAGTTGAAAATGTTTCGAACAAGCCAAAAAACGATTATTATCCTGTGGTATACGCGTGTATGTATACCACAAGTGTAACGTTGGCCACAACTACTTGCTATGCACGCACAAAGCTCCACAAATATCTCCAAAACACACACACACACACACACACACACACACACACCCGCACGCACGGATGCACGCACGCACGCGCGCGCGCGCACGCACGCACACACACACATTTTGAAAAATTTTCTAAAATTTATTTTTTCGGGTTCAGGGAGTCGTAAAACATCAAAATAACGCAACTTACTTTTTTCGGTTCTTTTTCGACCGCAATACTTGTTTAGCAAGAAAGTAAAAATGGCATAGAACAAATAATTAATTTTCATCATATTCGATGATTTTGATGGCTATGGAAAAAGAATGATCTTAGCTTGACGGAGAGACCTTTTAGTGACAGCTGCGTGGGCCCTAATTCCAAATGTTATGCTGCTCTCTGATATCTTGCGGAATAAGACGTGGTCGATAGTATTAAAGATTAAGAGAACTTATTTGGTAGTAAATTGGCGAAAATTAATGCGTCGACGTACGTGAGACATTACAAAATAATCTGTTAAAGAGAGTAGCACTCACATTAAACGTCAAAGTTTCAAACAATAAGAATAATAAACAATGTTTTGTTTTACTATCAAAGTAAAAAGATTAGTCACTTGACATTAAACGTTTATA
Organism: Vesta saturnalis; assembly: GCA_036346205.1. NCBI lineage: Eukaryota > Metazoa > Arthropoda > Insecta > Coleoptera > Lampyridae > Vesta > Vesta saturnalis. Next base: position 1,201,526 of record JARFJB010000400.1, read on the forward strand.
TTTCGAAACTATTAGGCCGATTGTAATCAAACAACTTGCGTCATAACCGATATTTATTTCTGTGTATGTGAACGTAATTTGATATTTTTTGTTACATTTAGCTAAGTACTAGAGCGAAATATATTTAAGAAAACATCGTTATGAAATCACCAAGCGATAGAATTAAATGTTTCGTTGAACAAGGATAACGTCTAACTGCACGCATAGGTAACAGGGGACTGTGCGACCTTGTGTCGCCTATACTGAGAAATCGCAATGTATATGTATAGTGCGGTAAAATGGTTTAAGTTATTAATGCCTGCATTTTTAAGTAGGAATTTACTATTAAAACTGCAATAAAAGGCGAAATTTCTAGCTCTCGAAAACTATTTTTATCAAATTACATAATAAATACATTTATATACAATCATCGCTATCTTCTTTGCCATCCTCTTCAATGTCCTGAAAATGGTTATCATTATCATCATTGTCGTCGCCCAAAATTTATAACTAACGGTTCTATGCCGACGACTACTAAATTATCTTTTTCTTTACACATATGAAGACTTACTTAGCATGATCTACACAATTATTCCAAACGTTATTTGGCACAGTTTGTAATGTTAACTTGCAACGTTCCAAAATGTCCTTTATTTTGAACGTTTTATAACTTTGTAATTTGATTAGGAATAATTGCGTTTATGCCATTTTTTTGCGCTTCCAAGTAAGCTTTCACCTTTAGAACAATCTGTTTATACTCTGCGGACATATGTTTAGGTATTTTTATTTTTGATAAGAAGCTGCTGCGATATACGTATGTACTCGTATATACACAGGGTGTTTCAGAATAAAGAACCGTAAATGTGGTTCAATATAGATCTTGACCAGGAATTAAGAAAAGCTAGATAACAATTTTCGGTAACCCTCCCCCCCACCGCTTCTGTTTTACAGGGTGATGAAGTGAATTTGCAAAATATACATTTTTTACATATTTTCACTTAGAGTGAAGACATTAACTTGAAAATAGGTACATGTTACTTGTTCGATATGATGAATTAATACACTGTGTTTCGACAAAATAGGTTAATCCATTTGCGTATAATTAAGGGCTAATCAAATGATTTTGAGCTAAACTTTTTACACACCCTGTATATCATAAAAATTAAAACTCATAATTATTCCCCATACAGTTTCCCACAGAAAAGATACTCTTAGTTAATCTCTGTAGAGCACTCCATTTCAAATGAAATTCAGTAAGTTTACCGGTTTTCCGTAAAAATGAATTTTTATTATAGGTAGTGTTCATAACAGTTTGGAGTTTACTATGTATTAAAACTACAACTAATCACAAATCCTTGAAATCTCAAATATTCATCGGATATTAGTAGGTTCCTGTCACTCGGTGTAGTCAAAATTTAAAATCATTCGATACATAACTAAGGTTTATTACGTATTATTGCTAATAATCAAATACAAACACGGTAACATACACATTTTCTGAATATGATGAAATGCATTTAGTACTAGGGGAATGCGAAGACAATTCTGAAAAGGCTGTGAAAACATATGCTCTTAAATATCCAGGACGCGTTGTTCCCAATAGAAAAACATTTATGTCAGTAGATAGGCGGATAAGAGAATCTGGTACTGTTTCATCTGCTACTCAGTTTCATGGAAGCAAAAGAACAAAACGCACAAACGAAGAAAATGTTCTAAATTTAGTAGAAGTCCAAGAATAAGAACTAAAAGACTATTGCTACAAACGGGAGTTTCTAAGGTAACCTGTTGGAGAATACTAAAAGACCAACAGTTGAAGCCCTTTCACCTGCAACAAGTTCAGGATCTTTTAGGAACAGACTATGAACCTAGAGTTGAATTTTGGCAAAGGCTGCTGAGACAAATTAGAAGAGATAATGACTTTGCTACCAATGTTCTTTTTACTGACAAGGCAACTTCTACCAGAAATGACATATTTAATATGCACAATGAGCATGTGTGGTGAAAACCCACATGCCAGAAAAACCAGCAGTTTTCAGCACAAATTGAAAATAAACGTTTGGGTTGGAGTGATACACAATCAGCAAATAGGACCTTTTATTTTAGGAGAAAATTTAACTGGAGCGCGATACACTACTTTTTTAAGAGAACATTTAATGGGTTTACTTTAAGATGTTACTTATCGTCAAAGAATTAACATATGGTTCATACATGACGGGACATCACCTCATCTTTCATTAATGGCAAGACACTGGTTGAATATTAATTTTACTGGCACGTAGATAGGTCGTGGAATAGACGCTCCGATTAATTGGCCACCATGATCACCCGACTTGAATCGCATGGTCTATTGAGTTTGGAGTATTTTAAAACAGAAGAAAGTTTATTCTGAACCTATTTATACTGTGCAAGAGCTAAAAGAGATAATGGAAAATGATTTTAGGGATATGGCCAATGATAGGTTTACTCTACAAAAAACTCCTCGCCAGATTAAGAAATGAGCCCGAAAATGTATTCAAGTTGGAGGACGTCACTTTAAACAATTACTTAAATAGGGTGTGGCATAAGCTAAATTCTACATATTTTGGTGTTTGTAGCTGATGATTACTACGTTCAATTTGTTGCTTAATTTTATTATTGTACCTACTTACATACAGTATTTTAAGTTTTAGTTTTTAGAGTACTGTACACATTGCATTTAATTAATAAGTTGCTTTCATGTATGTGCAAATTAAATTTGGAATATCTTGAAAATGGAGTGCTCTACAGACATGAACTAAGAGTACCCTTTCTGTGCCAAACTGTATGAGGAATAATTATGAGTGTTAATTGTTATAATGTATAGGGTGTACAAAAAGTTTAGCTCAAAATTATTCGATTACCCCTAATTATACGGCAATGGATTATCCTAATTTGTCGAAATACAGTGTATTAATTCGTCCTATCGAACAAATGTCATGTACCTATTTTCAAGGTAATGTCTCTACTCCAAGTGAAAATATGTATTTTCTAAATGCACTCTGTAAAATGGAAGCGGGAGGGGGGTTACCGAAAAATGTTATTTAACTTTTCTTAATAACTCGTCAAGATCTATATTGTACCCAATTTACGGTACTTTATTCTGAAACAGCCTGTATGTGTTAAAATTTATTTCTACCATTTCTAAAAGAGTCTTTTAAAATAATTAATTTCCCGTCTCAAAACTTTTGTTTGGTCAAAATTCACATTATGAGAAAGGCTAATTGAAAGTACAAGAAAATAATTTACGTTTTATATCACTTTTGTGGGAAGTGATTCTACCCAATGAACAACGTGAGGTTTGGCCAATGTAGGTTTTATTACAATAATTACATCTTAAATATTGTAAACACATTTAGTCATATATGTCATGTGTTTTAATTACCACTATTTGTCATTTATAACTTAAAAAAATGTGTAAAGTTTTGTATTATTGTACGCTTTCATTTTAATCTTACTGATAGTTAGTACGTAGTTAATCATTAATTTATTAACATGTTAATTTTAATAATGTTTTACAGATTGTCTTGAAAAAGGAAATAAAACTTTCCGAAATTTAGACACCAATCAAAAGAGTTTTCTTCTTTTTTGAGCCTTAATTAATTAAATGACTGCTTTCCCATTAACATTAATATTTATTAATTATTTATTTATTATATATATATATATATATATATATATATATATATATCGGGAATCACGTTATTTTAAGATTTGGTAGGCTTATATAATGCGTGATTGGACTTATTTTTGTCCAAACTAAAATATTTTTATACTACCTGTTTCCACGGAAGTGCCCTCTACTTTGATATTTTAAATGACACCTTGTATATTTTTAACATCATCTGATTCCCCTTAAATTTCTCTTTTCAACCATGCATACCAAATTGGCATTTGTTTTCAATATGGCTACTGAAAACCATGTTATTGTGTTTAGTAGAGTTGGCTATGATTTGAATTGTGGCTGCTTATTCCGCTGCGATATTATAAGATCCCTGGTACACAATTTTGTGTTTCTCATTTATTTCGTTCCAATCAGTAGCTGCAGAGACTTCGTATAATTTTCAAATTAAAAAAAATTCTAAGCTAAATTCCCGATATCATAAAAAATAAGATAGAAACATCAATTTTAAATTTCAGCCACGTGTGAATTATTTATCCTTCACTTTTACTTAATAGTAATTGTTACGTCATTTTATGTTTTTAATTAAAATTGTTATCGGATTTGGGCATTATAAATTAACTACATTAGTACCTATCCATAATTATAACAGAAATATAGTGGTCCGTGGAAAAAAACAAAATGAAATTATTATTTTTTACAAGTAATTATTGTTTAGTTGACATACAAATATCACATACATCAGCAATTATTCCAACATGATTACCAAAGAACGATGTATTATTGCAATTGGCTTCACAATGTGGACAATAATTATCATCAAAATATTTTATATTCAGACGAGACTAGGATCACTAATTTGGGTTTATTTAATAGAAATAATACACGTCATTGGACTCAAGAGAATCTTAGAAATATGAGGGAAAGTTTATACTAGGAACGATTTGCTTTTAATGTTTGATTGACGGTTCTTGGCACAAACATTGTTGGACCTATCATTTTTGACTGACCAATAACTGGTGAACGATATTTACAGTTTTTGCAAACTCATGTTGAAGATTTCTTGGACGAACTGCCTTTAAATACCTATTCATCCAATAAATTTTCAACAAGATGGGCCTCCGCCACAATAACAGTAGAATTGTGGTAAATTATTTGAATAAAAGGTTCGGACAAAATTGGATGGAGGCAAAGGGGCCAATCCGAAGGCCTCCGACGTCACCGGATCTTACGCCAGTGGAATCTCAAAGAAAAAGTTTATAAAGCGCGGCTGACCACTAGGGAAGACTTGAAAATGAGAGTTAGATTAGGAATAAATGATATTAATGAACTGCAGTTAGGTGATGTACTTCAAGGTAGTATTAGAAGAATTGGACTATGCGTGGAAAATAATGGTCAACGTTTTGAAAATTTGTAAACTCCAAAATGGCTAAATAGGATTATTTGTGTTTATTATTTTTTAATATGTTGTTTAGTGGTCAAAATTGTGTTTTAAGTTGTTTTCTTTAATTTTAAGCCACAGGCTACTAAATATTTTTGTTGGCAAGGTATTGTTAAATAAAAAATTTTTAATTTAGGACTAGTGTGTTTATTCATGTGATTAAGTTTAGTTTTGTTTTTTTTTGTAGTAATATAAAAAAAATGCATTGTAGAACGGTATTCGAACCCACGGTACGTCAGAGATTATGGAGTTCGAATTCTGTTAGAGTATACCTTTTTCCTAATACTCATTCTTTCGATAAATCTGTTGAGTCAGAAATAAAATATTAATTAATGTTGTTAATTTATAATGTCCAAATTCTATAACAGTTTTAATTAAAAACATAAGATATGGCTTAAGATTGAATTGTATTGAGTAAAGCTGAAGGATAAATAAATAATTTACACGTGGCTGAAATTTAAAATTGATGTGTTCATCTTAGTTTTAATGATATCGGGAATTTAGCTTAGCTTAAATTTGAAAATTACACAAAGCCTCTGCAGCTACTGATTAGAGCGAAATAAATGAGAAACACAACATTGTGTACCAGGGATCTTTTAATATCGCAGCGGAGTAAGCAGTAGTCGCAGATACAATTCAAATTATAGCCAACTTTACGAAATACAATAGAATGATTTTCAGTAGCCATTTTAAAAGCAAATGCCATTTTGGTATACATGGTTGAAAATAGAAATTTAAGAGGAATCAGATGGTGTTAAAAATATACGGGTGTCATTTAAAATAAGACAGTATTAGTAAGTTGAACCGTGTGCCGCCATTAGACTGAAGGTGTTTGCTGGTCGCTGCAAGTACTTGACGTTTTAAGAAATCGTTATTTGCGTGTCCCAGTCTATTCATATGGCCGGCTGTATCATTATACCATAAGGTACAACCTAAATGAGAGCTCTTGATCACCCTTCCATAATTTAGTAACGTTTCGGTATATGAGCGCTAGGTATAGGTGTTGTTTAGTTGCGACACCATCTTCTGATTTAAGTAAGCCTCCGTCTATAAGAAAAGCGAATACATCCAATTGTTTACCGGTGCTACAACATCCGTGTCATATAGGTAAGAATTGCACTAACGAGACTGTAGTTAATGCGAAAGGGTAGTTAGATGGGGTATTACAATAACCTTGAGAGAAATAAGATGTAAAGGTCATTGATGTATGCACCGAAATGTCTGTGTCCTATTTAAGCTAGATTTCGCTTCTATATTATTTTACATACAATGTCTGTCTGTATGCCTTATCAGAAATACCTTCACTATTTTTTAATTTTCGAGTTTTTTACCGATAAAGGGCCTTTCTCGCCTCTCTCCAATGGTTTATATGTAAGGGCGTATCACACCCTATTCTCCGGTACAGGTATTCATTTTTTGAATGAGGACAACGATATATCGAGAAACGATTACCCTAACGGCTACTGTTTAATGGCCTTCGACCTAACTCCTGACTTGTCTGCAAGCGCTAGCACTCACTGGAAATTGGTTAGAAACGGCTCCCTTCGCATGGAAGTCGGCTTTGGAGAAGCTATCGTTGAAACCGTTAACCGTTTGGTGTACGCCGAATTCGATAACGTGATCGGCATCGATAAAAATCGGAATGTCGTTGTGGATTTTACCTGTTAAAAGGGACAATTCTAGATCACAAGCCTCAGTGTACAGCAATAGTTGAAATAAGATGGTTAGTGCTGATGCTGATAAAGTCACCTCGAAATTATTTAGAGGATAAATATCACGGGCTGAAATGACGGTCCGGGTATGTGCCCTACAACGATTTCCAAGAGGAGCTGATGAGAACTCTGCTGCCGTTTAACAAAATTCACGTTAAGGGCAGTGAAAAACGGCAGTTTTTAAGGTTCCTTAACACACCAATACTAAACTTGAATGAGATTGGTTGTTCGTCGATTAAAAAATTGAAAAATGAAGCAAAGGTTTACAGTTGTTGAAACCATAACATCGAGGAACCTATGCATGCGCTGGAAAACGCATTACTATTTCAAGATTGGGCGCATACCAACTCCAAAGATGTATGCGGTACAAGTGTTGTAATATTTGAAATCGATCCCCAACCACAAGAATGTGTTTCGACTTGTATGTGCTTCTAATCAGTTACCGAGACACGCACCTAGATCGTGTGCAATTATTGTAAACGAACCAGACCAGCATTAGACTGCTATCTACATTGACGAGAATGGTAACGGGGAGTATTTTGACCCCTTTGGGCGACCCCCGCTGGATTACCATTTACGTTTCCTTGAGAAGAATTCTAGATGGTTCCGTTACAACAAACGGCGCTGCAAGATTACCATTCAGATGTGTGTGGACTTTACACATTAATGTTTTTGTGTTTTAGACTAAATAATAATTTACCAGTGGTTGATTTTGTGAATAAGTTTTTCACTACATGTTTAGTTATAAATGATGAGATAATCAAATTCCCTGTATAATGATTGTTTTTCAACCATTCTACTCTGATAAATAAAAGCGTTTTTTAGAAATTTGGCTGTTTTAATTAAGAGATTTCCATAACAAGAACTGAAAGAGGCAATAGAGGAAATAGAGGGAGAGGTGCACACGATCAATTTCTATGACAAAAAACATAAATTAGTCCATATACTACTAGATGACAACACAAACAAATTCAAATTTAGCGCCAAGAGGGCCACGACGAGAGGGCGCAGGCCCTAACACAAGTTCCTATACCTATCTTACAAATTAGCATTAAGCCCCCTTATTATTAGAATACTATTTCCAATCAAGGTGACCACGACAAAAGGGCGCAGACCCTAACACCTGACTTCAATGTAAAATAAATATGTTGTAGTTATTGTTACTTAATTACTCATTTATTTTAAAGTAATTTTTGCATGTATAATACGGAGGGTTGACTTCAAGGTGAAATGTGAAATCGCTAGACATAAATAAATTCATGTTAACTTAGAAAAAATTTCAAGGTCGCCTCTTCTATGAGATATCAATAATACAGTTTAACCATTTTCATTCATATTTAATTAATTAGTTAATTTTTAGACTTACCTTGTGTTATATTAATAGACGTAAATAAATACATGTTAACTTAAAGATTCCAAGACCGACCGCTCCTATAAAATTTCAACAATACAGGGTCATTTCAAAATTTCACCCATTTCTATGCATGAATCCTCCATTTTATGTTGAAGGTGGCTTTTTACAAGCTCGAGGTCATTATTCAGATAAATTTGAGCTAACACTTAAATTCAACCTTATGAATTTTTTGTTGCGCTACTGTAATAATTTTAATAACGTTTTTTAGGATAATTATGCAGTCTCTTTACTCATTACGAAGAATAAAATCGTACAACAAAAACAGTTATCCTTACCAGAATGACACTTAAGTTTCATGTTAGATAGATAGAAATAAACAACTTTAAAAAATATCAAGGCCATCTGCTTTTATAAGGTATCAATAATACGATTAAATCGTTTTTATTCATTTTATTAAGCGTTTTTTGTTATGAACGAATAAGTTCATATTTAATTTTAGTCTTACATTACGCTATCTATTAGAATACTATTTCCCGCCAGGGGGGCCAGACAAAAGGGCGTAAACCCTAATACAAGTTCCTATAGCTGTCTTATAAGTTAGCATTAGGGCTCCTTATTAGAAGACAAAAAATTCACTAGGCCAACTCCAAGACCAGACTTGAGGTCAACCTCAAGGTCAAAAAATACGTCCCCAACGTGGGCGACCTTCCCAAGGTCAAAAAGTTAAAGTTAAACTATCCGTGTACTTATTTATGTTTGCTGGTTTTCGCATTTGCAATGGGACTCCTTATATCAAAACTTTCATTATTTAAATTTATATATAAGTATATACTTATCGAAATGTGTAAGGTTTGTACAATATAAATTATAATGCTCGATTAAACAAAGCTCAAAAGCCAAGTAGTTATTATTAATTTTCAAATTTGCGTAAGACATTAAACTGACAAGCCTTAAAATCAACATCCTTGTTTTTTAAGAAAAAAGTAAAATAAACAAGTTTATACTTGTAAATATTTTAGAACAGCTGTTAACATTAGAAAAACAAACCTTGTATAAAACGCATTAATTTGAATTGAATGTAATTTAAAAATTGATTAGCTGAGAGTTTTTCTCATTCTCAGTTGTCGATCAATGTTATCTTTGTCTATTAATTGTGAAACTGGTTCTTTTACTTACATCATATAGCAGCAATTAATTTCCCAAAACCAAAAATTCGTACTCATGAATAGGTATGCAAGAACCAATGGCTTTACACACATTACTGCTACTATTATATAATATACCTTTGTGTAACAAGTATACAAAATTAATTTTAGTTTTGTGTAAACTCGTCTGTGGAAAAGTATTCTCAGATTATTAGTACAATTTGAATTGTTGAGAGGAACATTAAGGCGAATCAGAATAGAATCGATATGGAAATTTTGTTGCACAAATGGAAGCGTCAGTTGTTTATGGTGGAAGTATTTTGATTAATAAATTTAGTAAAGATCTCATTTTGACATGACAAGATGAATATACCCTGGATGAAGAAAACCTACGAATTCAGGTCAGTATATTAATTTGTATTCAAACCATTCTTTTAACCAGAAAGTCAATAATATTTTAACATTAAAACACAGAATTGAAAAAATTAGTGAACCGGACTTTTTAATTAAAAATAAAAATGGGCCAATAAAGATATTTCTTAATGATGGATATCCTAAACCATTATTAAATAAACTTATTTTCAGCCATCAGCTCAATTTTCAAAAACCAGAAAAAATTGTAGAGGAAACTGTCTTTTATTAACCACTTAACACCACTTTTCACAAAAATTCTTAAACAACCTTACATTTTCATAGCAAACTCGTATGATAAATCTGTTGGAAACTTACTCACTAAACTAAAAAATAAAACTCCACAATTACTCTCTAGTATTATAGTATACAGTGAGTCCCAGAAGTTATGTGTAAATTCATTTGAAGTTCAAGGGTCTAGTTTTTGGAGAAACGCTCGGACATGTTGATTTTTATTTTTGACTGCAGTTTTGTTAGTGGTAAAATTTTGTATATAGGGTGGCCCAAAAACTAGTTACGACCACCAACTTGATTTTGTCAAATGGAAACACCTGTTATCTATTTCATTTTCTGAATCTGCTTTGAATTCTGAGTAAATCTCATGTACCATATCCTATACCTATACTCAACAGATCTCGAGATATTTAGGCAAAAAGATAAAACTATCAAGAACACTTGCAAAATAATCTATCCAAGGGGATCCATAAACATTAGGTTTTTTTTTTTATTTCGTTGTGTATGTCAATTTATTTCTGACGTCGAATTTCAACAGTTGTCCTTTCCGAAATGGTAGATTTTTGGATGTAACATTTCCTAATAGGTGGATAGGAAGGAGAGGACCTATCGAATGGCCTGCTAGGTCACCCGACCTAAACCCATTGGATATCTTTCTGTGGGGTTATCTCAAATCAAAGGTATGTGTTGACAGTCCAAACAATCTGAAGATATTGAAAGAAAAAATCAGAAGAGAAGTGTGTGCCATAACTCCAGAAGTAGTTCAAAAAGCGCAAAGAGAGTTTATTCATCGCCTTGGCTATTGTCAAGCCTCAAATGGTGCACATTTTAACATTTGATTTGATTTGTTGTGTTTTTTGAATAAATTGTTCCTTTTGACAGAAAACAAAGGCCGCCTTCCTTGATACGGTCTTAATTGTGATACGTTCAAATGTAAATTCCTCGAGATCTGTTGGCTTTAGTTATAGAACATGGTACATGAGATTTACTCAGAACTCAAAGCAGATTCAGAAAATGAAATAAAACACAGGTGTTTCCATTTGACAAAATCAAGTTGGTGGTCGTAACTTATTTTTGGGCAACTCTATATACAAAAGTTTACCACAAAAAAAACCGCAATCAAAAATAAAAATCGACGTGTCCGAGCGTTTCTTCAAGAACTAGACCCTTGAACTTTAAATGAATTTAGACATAACTTCTGGAACTCACTGTGTAATATTCAATGTCAATGTAATTTTACATATCGGTTGCCCATAAAGATTTAACATTGATTTTAACATTTTCTTGAATTCCTACACGCCAATTCGGCATACAGAAAATATTTTGGTACCAATGGAATGAGAAAATTATTGTGCATCGAATATCAAGGATTCAAGTATTTTCATCCACTTTAATGAAAAATTCTAATTTAAAATTTTTTATGTTTTTAAATATGAGTTGCCATGATTTATATTTTTAAATATGAGTTGCCATGATTTCTAAAACAGTTAACAATTGTAGTCGAATTAATTTGTTATTTCTTGACATCAACTGATACAGAAGCTGGAGGTGGTTAGTATTTATTATTATTAGAATTGTTTTTTGCAAAAATTTAAATAATACGATTGTAATACAGGTAATCGAAGGAATGTTGGGGCGAATGCCACTGAATTGGAAAAACGTGTTTTAGGTATGATAAGTATCCACCCAACATACAGCACCATGAATTAAATGCGTTAAAGTCAGCGTTATATCAGATACTACAAAAACACCTATATCATCCATACAAACCCTAATGTTATAAGGAGATATTTCAAGCTGATGAGGAAAGTATAGTTATGTATTGCGAAGAGATGGTTTACGAACGAATGCACTTTTACGTTAAACAATGAACCTAACGTGCAAAACACTCCATACTGGCCTCAAGAAAACCCAAGGATCAATTTATCTACAATAAGAACTCAATACTCCAAAAAATTTATATTTGGGCTGAAATTTTTAATAATAAAATTATCGGCCCATTTGACATTAATGGAAATTTAAATGCTGAAACTTATTTAGAACTTTTAGTGAATGAGGTAGGTCTTGCTTTGGAAGAAGTTGCAAGAGAAAATCAGCAGATCTGGTTTCAACACGACGGTATAGATGCCATAAATTATTTAAATGATACCTAATGATCCAAATCATTGGATTGGCAGAGGTGGTACCACAAACTGGCCAGCCAGATCTCCTGATTAGCACCTTGCGACTTTTTCCTGTGGGGCCACCCTAAAAGTAAGATTTATAAAAAACGCCACCCAAATATTAATTCTTCGAGGGAAGCAATCGTTGCAGAGTGTGGGTTAATAAACGAAAGGCAGTTGTTTAATGTTTGAAATTCATTTTATAACAGGCTTGGATATTGTTTATGGCAGAATGGAGGGTTATTTGAATACATATTATAAATTTTTATTTTAGAACACTCCTATCATAATGTGTATTAGCAATTCCTTCATAGTGTGTGTAATAAAATTAGAATTTTTCAATAAAAATCGATGAAAATAATTTAATTTTTGATGTCATTCGATGGGTAATAATTTTCTCATTCCATTGATACAAAAATATTTTCTGTAGGCCGAATTTACGAGCAGGACCACAAAATGTTAAAATGAATGTTAAATTCCGATGGCATGGTTTGGACACCCGGTATAGAGGACAAACTAGCCAATGGTTACGTTCCCGTCTAACTCAACACCGTAGTGACGCCAAAATTGGTAAAAAGTTTTGTGTTCTATCGACTCATCTTCGCACCACATCTTATACAGCAAATTTTGAAGAAACCAAAATACTAAAAGTGTAGTCAAACTATGAAAAAATATTATTCTTAGAGTCATACCATATTAATAAAAAACAAAACACTTTAAATAATACACAAGACATTGATAACCTTAACAAGATTTATTCTTATTTATATCATTTTAATCCACAATGAAATCTAGTTAACAATATATTTGCAATGGACCTGTGATTGTAATCTTGGGTCTTACCATGATAGGACATTTCCCTGTTTATACTTTATTTATTGTTTGAATTGGATTGAGTATGACGTTGTCAACTGAATAGTGTAGAATGCCAATGCCAACGTAACGATTTTGGTAGTTTTAGATAATTTTAGGTTTTATTAATGTTGATTTACTTTGCCTTTGTATTCGACAGACTCTTCTTTGTATTATTAATTGCAGTTAACGTTTAATCAAGCTGTTCTGTAAGTAGCAATATTTTATCAATGTTTCTAATTTTCTGCTTACTTCATATTTTAGCTTCTTGGAAATGATTTTAAATACATCGAAACGTAGAAGTGTTATCAGCAAATCATTTATTTTTAACTATATGTTTCAAACCATTGTATCACAAAATAACTTACAACTAGTTATTATATATATATATATATAATTATATATATATATATATATATATATATATATATATGTATATATATATATATATATATATATATATATATAATAACATTAAACTTTTCATTATTATTAAATTGAAATGTTAACGTGAAATCATAAAAATTTATTTCACACAAGGAAATATTGCAACAAGTACGCATGCGTTGCGTCCTTGCTAAATTACATATGTGCAGCTTGTCAAAATTCCAAACAATGATCTTTTCTTAGTAAGTACTTTAATTAAAATTAGAATTATTATATTTATGATTACACTTGTTCATTACCTTTCCAGATATTAGTTTCTGTTTGTCATCTTTAGCAGTTTAATAAATTTAATATGACAGTTATTCTCACTAAAAAAATTGTATAGTTGGCTTTATGTTTCGAAACTGTTATATTAATATCAGGCTTATGTTTATGTTTTAATTTTTCAATTTGACAATTGTTTACTCATCATTTAACAATTTTAACAAACATTCCATACTGACGAAGATAACTGCTTCGAAAAGTTTAGATTGTAAGTTTAATACACATTAACCCCAAAGATCAGTATTTATTTACTTAGTCTATGATCTCCAACATGACGTTTCGTCCATAACCCTTTTATAGTTCGCAGAGTTTTATTGCATTGTACCAATTACTATACATATTCTACACATTAGAATTATTGTACTTCATGTAATCATTATCTATTACGTGTTTAATGGCTGAATTATATTGATTTATATGTGAAATTTCTTATTTATCTTTAACGAAGTTGAACTTACACACTAATATGTATCATGTTGACTTTTTAACATGTTGCTACTATAGCTCAATGCTTTTATGAATACAATATTATTTTCAAACCCATAAAGCCTGTTTTGTTGTATAAAAACTATATTTTTATATTCGTATATTATATTTTCTCATAACAAAGTGTATAACTTCTTCAACTTTATTTGAACTTGCATACGATATAATATTTGAGCTCGATACTACTCGACCCCCTCTATTATACCTATTTATAACCATCGCAATATATATATATATATATATATATGTTGAGATGATATTTACAATGATAAATATCATGATAATACGAGTATAGAAATAAGCTCAGAATAGAAAGTACATTAAACATAGCGTCATTGCCAAGGAATTGATTAAACATATATGTAAACCGCAAGTTGCATAAGTTCAACTTAACATAAAACTAAGTACATATGTAATTATACGGCATGTTGTTAGCTATTTACTTCAAGTTTCACATGTATTACATTTTAACAGAATCATTCATGCTAGTAGTTTCCGATCATCTTCGGAAGTGTTTGTGAATGTATTTGCTTCAATAAAATTCATGTTATCCATTTGATTAACGAAATCATATTTTGGTAGCATAATCTGCTTCTGTTCTGAAAGTAAAAGAAGATAATTTGTATCAGTTAATGTAGGTGAAGTAAAGTGTATGTTAAATAGTAAAATAAAAGACGGAATTAGAAGAGATTGATGAAACTTACAAGTGTAAAATGTGAAATTAAACAATAATTATAAAAATAACTTACGTGTTAGTGCGAAGAGAAAGTGTTGCAACATAAAATAATATTGTAAATGCAAATTAAATGCAAGTGTTGAAAAACCAGGTTATGTCAAGTAGGAACATAGAGGTTGAGATTTTCAAAATAATCTATAATTGTGTATTCTTATATATTTGTTGGGTCATAAAATCCATTTCTGTTTATAGTTTTCCTGTAGAAAGTAAGACAACTTAGATATAAGAAAATTTGTTTATGTAAAATTGCATAATTATTGAAATTTAAATAAATTAAGTATTTTAAAAGTAATCATATGAAATATCTGTGGAGAGGAAGTTTTGTGTAGATTTCAAAAATAATCATGTTTTTAAGATATGTCCTCATATAAAAACGTTATGTGTAAAAGTAATACTTCGCAAATTTCAGAAATATGATTACCCAATCAGAAGTAAGGTCTGTTATGTTTGTATAGACAAATTGTTCCAATCAAATTGGTTGTTGGGCAAAGAAAACATATGATTTTGTTACATTTTTCAAACAGTCTCTAACAATCCTTCAAGCTGAAAGCATGTCACTCGATGTCTACATGGGTTCAGATTTAAGATTAATCGTGTGTAACCTAAAATAATTCAGATACTAAAACAATTGAAATACATAATAAGCAAGGTTAACGTGAATTATTTGTACGAGTGATGTTTTATCGTTAAACAATCGAAGTTAAATCATGTTTTCAATTATTTTTTTTAATATAAAATTATTTTAATAAAGTTAACCTGGTGTCATTATTTCAATAGAAATAAAATTAAAAAATTTCGATTAAATAAAATTTGTATGCAGATAAATTATTGTATTTACTTATACAATAATTATATAATAAATAAAATTAAAAGTATGAAAATGTAAACTTTCACCATTATCACACATAATATAATACTTATCTTTTTTGGGTTTTTGAATGGTGTGTTTTAAATTATACAATCTAAACGTTTCGATAACACTTACAGTTATCTTTGTCAGTAGTAATATCTATTAAAATTGTTAAAAATGTTGTAAACAATTTTGTCAAAGTTGAAAAATTAAAACATAAACATCAGCCTGCTATTAATATTGCAGTTGGAGAAACGTATAAAGCCAACTATAGAATTAAATTTTAGTAAAGAATAACTAGATCATTAAAAATTAAATACTGTTAAACTGTCTTAAAGTGACAAATCAGAACACCCTCTAACGACGAAGGCTAACGATGAAAAATGTCAGCCAAAGAACACAACAAAATTTAATCAAGTTATCATGTAAGTGTAAAGTTGTGAAAAACTTCAATTTTAAAATGATAGAACCATTCACAAATATAAACATGACATCAAATAAAATAATCCAGTTAATCTAACAAAGAAATATAAGTGTTATTAACAATGAAAAGCATAATGCAGAACGTTTTTTGTAATTTTTTCATTTTAAACTTAATTTCAACTACTTATGTTAAATTATAGTACTGTGGTAATTTAATATATAATTGGTAAAGCATTTACTTCAAGATCTAGGAAAAACACAGCAAAAAACCTAGACATACCAAAAGTTAAAATTAAAATCAAAATCAAGACGTATCATTATGCCTTTTTTTAATTATAAGATGCCAAAACATATTTAAACAGAGATTTTCTTCTTGTCTATTAAAATTATTAGGGTGTTTATATGTTTCAATAGCTTCACGTTGTAAACGAACATAATGGGTTTGTCTTGACAATATTTCCATATTGTCAAATTGAATGTCATGATTTAGATTATTCAGGGCATGGTCAGCCACCGCCGACTTCTCTAGGTGACCTATTCTTCAAAATTTCATCTGTTCTTTACGTTTTGTATCAAAGGTACGTTTTGTGGTTCCAATGTATACCTTTCCAGATGATCAAGATAACCTATAACTTGATCTTAAATGTAATCAAAGTATAACAATATTAAAATTAAAATCAGATCTATTATGTTAAATATGAACGATTATAACGTTAAAATAGAACAGTTGTTGGAAACAGAGACTTATCGTGAAATACCAAAAGATCCAACAAATAAGCTTCTTTTAAAAAATAAAGAACTGATTAAATTATCATCTATTCCTGAAGAAATAAACAAAAAATTAACTAACTCTGAAGCTATTTCACCAAAACTATATGGTTTACCAAAAATCCATAAACCTAATATTCCTTTAAGGCCTATTGCTAGTGCAATTGATTCCCCTACACATAGTCTTGCAAAACATCTTACATTTTTATTACAACCTCATATAGGAAAAACACCCCATTACATTAAAAATTCTGACGACTTTGTTGAAAAATGCAAGGTTTCAAAATTGAAGAGGGCGATATAACGGTCAGTTTCGATATTGTTTCACTTTTTACAAAAGTACCTCTAAAAGAAACTATTGACTACAGTGATCATCTTTTTCGAAAGGACATAACCATTCTTTTTCAGCACTGCCTCACTACAACTTATTTTCAGTGGAATAGTAAATTTTATGAACAGATTGATGGCGTAGCAATGGGCACTCCCCTTAGTCCTCTTATAGCTAATTTTTACATGGAAAATTTTGAAACATTAGCGTTACAAAACACACCTAAAAAACATTCAGTTTGGCAGATGACACATTTGTTATGAAGACATGGAGAAGAGGCACTGCATGAGTTTTTGGTTTTTATAAATGATATACATCCTAGTATTCAGTTTACCCTGGAAAAAGAAACTAATGGAAGTTTACCATTTCTTGACATATTAACATATTAACATTATCTTTTAAGGTTTACAGAAAGACGACATACACTGAGAGATCGAGCAAAATGAATTTCTGACCCTGAATTTTTGAAGGATGAATATAAATATTTAAACAAATCCTTACAAGATAATGGACGTTCAGTTACAGATATCAATAGTGTTATTACCCCTTCTAGACGTAACCTTAAAGAAAATCCAGTTCTTAATATTAGTAATGCTTTTCTTCCTTTTATAGCTAATGTTACAGATAGAATTGAAAAAATCCTAATTAAATATGGCACTAGGACTATTTTTAAACGTACAAGAAAAATTAAACAACATTTAAGATCACCTAAAGATGTTTCAAAGTGTATAAGTTATCTTATTCATGTGGAAAAGTATACATTGGAACCACAAAACGTAGCTTTGATACAAGACGTAAAGAACATATGAGATTTTGTAGATTAGATCAATCAGAGAAGTCTGCGGTGGCTAACCATGCCTTAAATAATTTAAATCATGACATACAATTTGACAATATGGAAGACAAACTCATTATTATGTTCGTTTACAACGTGAAGCTATTGAATATATATATATATATATATATATATATATATATATATATATATATATATATATATACACCCTAATAATTTTAATAGACAAGAAGAAAATCTTATAATTAAAAAAAGGCATAATGATACGTCTTGATTTTGATTTTAATTTTGACTTTTGGTATGTGTAGTTTTTTTGCTGTGTTTTTCCTAGACCTTGAAGCAAATACTTTACCAATTATATGTTAAATTACCACAGTACTATAATTTAACATAAGTAGTTGCAATTAAGTTTAAAATTAGAAAATTACAATAAACGTTCTGCATTACGCTTTTCATTGTTAATAACACTTGCAAAATCTTTGTTAGATTTAACTGGATTATTTTATTTGATTTCATGTATATATTTGTTAATGGTTTTATTATTTTGAAATTGAAGTGTTTCGCGACTTTACACTTACATCATAACTTGATTAAATATTGTTAAATGTGTTTTTTTGGCTGACAATTTTTATCGTTAGCCTTCGCCGTTAGAGGGTGTTCTGATTTGTCATCTTTAAGACAGTTTAGCAATATTTAATTCTATAGTTGGCTTTATACGTTTCTCAAACTGCAATATTAATAGCAGGCTAATGTTGATGTTTTAATTTTTCACTTTGACAAAATTGTTAACATCTTTAATAATTTTAATAGATATTACTACTGACGAAGATAACTGTAATTGTTATCGAAACCTTTAGATTGTATAATTTAAAACACACCATTAAAAAAACCAAAAAAGGTAAGTATTTTAAAATTAAAAGTGTTTACGAAAAGTTTAGTAAATATTTCAAAGAAATATTTAAGCATCATACCTGTATAAGTTTATGCTGTATATCAACCATCGCTGTATTTGAATCCCACTTCGTGGGATTCAAAAATCTGATTTTGATAATGGAACTTCAATAAAGAAAATTGGAGAGCTGAAAGAAGATAAATATTTATGTAAGTTCATGAATCTTCTATTAATATTCGAGGTTATATTGATGATTATTACTTATCTATTACCTATGTGTACATATGTAAAGGATTCAAGTAAATTATATATCAGTCTGCAAATAGTACAACCATTCATTGATTTTATATTGATCCAATATTATATTAAAAAGCAAAGTATACTTACTGAAATTATATGTTCTTCATTGTTTAGCCATGATGCAATGTGCGCACAAATTACACTCGGTAATAACCGCATGCGTGCAACATGTTGGGTAATTGTATATGATACAAGGTGTTTGAATAAAATAATTTTTATACAATTCCAACTTTATTTTAAAGTTATAATTGATTTTATTTTGCAAAAGATCCTAACGTAAATGTTTAATCCTTTTAATACTGAACTAATCTTGAACTCTATCCCTTGGTATGCTAGTCGAGGCAATTTTATTAAATAGCGGATATAAATTATATCAACAATTTATGGAACCAAAACGTTCAAAGATGATAAATATTAATTATTCTAATAAAGATGCCGCAACGCGGGGGGGGGGGGAATAGAAATTAAGTATATCACAATATAAAAAATATTAAACGTAAAAATAATAAAAATTAAATTCATCACACAGTATATATATATATATATATATATATATATATATATATATATATACATATATATGGTGGATACTCTAAGTGGAATAAATTCTGTAACTCAAAGGGGTGAAGTCCTGGAGAAAAATCATGACAGGCATTCTTTATAATTGTTTCCAGCCTTCAGTCTTGGGGTTACAGTTTTTCCATATATCCACCCACGAATGTGAAGCTACCCCTAACTTTTTTTTTCAAATGTAAGCGTGATACACCGTGTGAAAGCTTGTATTAAGAGGAACAGAACGCAGTGTTTATTTACTCGGGCATTTTGAAAATAAAGTGAAAAAACCTAAATGGTATTTAATTTCGAAAATGATTGAAATGTCGGTAGGAAAAAATGTGCCCTAGTGATAACATGCATTTATTATCGCAACAAGCCTGATATCGTGGAAGAAAACAATCTTTATCTTCTGTGTTTCTTACGCTCACTAAATGCTTTTTAATTTCGACAATACTTGAATGGTCGGTAGAGAAAAATGTGCCGTATAGATAACGTGCATTTATTATCTCAGCAAGCCAGGTCTTATCGTTCATGAAAAACGCTCTTAATCTTCTGTGTTTTAGTCTCGATTTTAGTTACCTGCTTCATCAGGAAGCGTCCACATTAGTAAATTACAATATTGTCTGTTCCTTGTATTTTTCTTTGCTCGTTTATTTAAGTAAATAATTCCTCTAGTGTAGTTTTCACATCTTCACATCATAGTAAATTATTTAGCATGGCTTATTTAACGGAAGCCTTTCGCATTGAGATATTAATCATGATCGGATATGGTGACCGAAGTCGCATTCAAGCTGAGGTAGCTGTATTATTTCAAGCAAATCATCCCGATTTACCGCGGCTTTCTCAAGGCACAATTAGCAAAATAGAAGGCGTTATAGAGAATTGGGTCATGTCATGAATCTGCCAAGACAAAGAAGAGAGGCAGTTGACGAAAATACAAAGCTGAACGTTTGGTTGGCTATTCAAGAAAACCCCATCATTTCGGCCACGGCAATTAGTGCGCGATAATGAGGTCAGTCATAAAACTGTTTTAAAGGTTTTAAACACTGCAAAAATGCACCCTTACAAGATGCAAATGCTACAAGAATTGACTGATGAAGATCCAGACCATCGAATTGAATTTTGTTAACGTATGATGGACTTCATTGACCATGGTCACATACAGTTGGAATGGATTCTCTTTTTGGATGAATGTACTATCTCTTTGCATGGTCTGACCACAACCGCCATTGGATGCGGCAAACTCACACGCAACATCCACAAAAATTAAACGTATGGGCTGGGATTATTGGAGTGGTAGGGCCATTTTTTCTGAATGGTAATCTTGGTGGGCAGTTATATCTCTCTATGCTCACGGATGACCTGCTCCAAAGTTTAAGGGGTCTATTTCCAAATAACAATCCAAATGACTTGGGTGAGAGAATTTGGTTTCAGCAAGATGGCGCTTCACTGCACTATGCATTGCCAGTACGGAACTATTTCAATCAAATTCTTCCAAATAGATGGATTGGCCGAAGAGGTGCACTTGAATGGCCACTACGATCCCCGCATCTTAACCCCCTTCTTTATGGGGATATTTGAAGAGTAAGGTTTATGCTACATTACCGACCGACCTTCAGGATCTGAGGGACAGAATTACTGCAGAAATCAGAAATATTCCACAAGACATGTTTCAAAACGTGAGAACTGGTTTTTATCACCGATTGGGTCTTTGTCAAGAAACAAATGGACACCATTTTGAACATCTTTAAAGTTATGGGCGTACCCCATAAGAGAAGATTTTTTTGCAGGGAAGTCGTTAAATCGTAGTTAAGTTTAAGAAAGTTCTCAAATGAACTTCCTTTGCTAAGAGAGTGCGTTTATTGGTTTACTATTTTTGATTTTGATTTTTTTGTTCAACACAATGATGTTTAAAATGTTGAGAAAATAAATACTGCGTTGTATTCCTCTTAATACAAGCTTTCACACGGTGTATCACGTGACCTACCCTTACATTTGAAAAAAAATTTAGGTGCGGCTTCACCCCCGGGGGTGGATATATAGAGAAGCTGTAACCCACCAAATTGAGGGCTGGAAACAATTATAAAGAATTCCTATCATGATTTTTCTCCTGGACTTCACCTCTTTGAGTTACAGAATTTATTCCATTTAGAGTATCCATCCTGTATATATATATATATATATATATATATATATATATATATTCTTCTTCTTAAAGAACCGATGCTGAAATGACGGCGTTTGCAATCTCATCGTTTTCAAGTTTCATTCTGCTCCTGGTAACTCAAACTGTTCGAGTTACCAGGAGCAGAACACGAAGACTTGAAAATGGCAGATGAGATTATGCCGAAACGTCGTCATTTCAACATCGGTTTTTTTTAAGAATCATAGAGGAGAATCTACGCGAGACCAAGCCCGGAAGAACATCAACTTCATATCCAGCAGTCGCGGAAACCTGAAAATTAACATATATATATATATATATATATATATATATATATATATATATATATATATATGCCTATTTTATTTCAAATCGATACCGTTACGTAGGTACAGAGTAAAACGCAGACATGTGTATTTTCGAAAAACCTCAATATTTTCTTTATTATGGAAGCTAAGGTCATCAAATTTTCAAGATATAAGTAAGAGGACACAGCGATTTAAAAAAATGGCAAAAAATTCTACGCCTACCATCTTTATCTTTCTTATAGGCACCATATTGATTTTTTGCATTTTTAAAATCCTCATTAGAAATGTTCTTCAACCATGTATAACATGTGTATGTTCGGTCAAGATAAATAATGAAATACTATTTTCTTGGTAGTAGCCTTCGATATTTTTATTCAATCTTAGTTTCAATTGGCAAAAAGTAATTAAAGGGTTGTACAATAGGGTGGAGCGAAAACTGTATTTTTCAGCGATTTTTCGAATTTCTCAATTTCTAATAGGGTACAAAACTTGTCTTATACGTTTGTTATTAACACCGTTTTTTTTTAATTTTTTAATTAAACAATATCTTCTGTCTCCCGGACACCCTTGAAAATCGGCGATATTCTGAAAATTTCATTTTGGAAATGACTTTATTTACATTCCTTGTAATCCTATTTTTCGAATCCAATACCACACATTTATTAGTATGTATGACGCATTGCTTGTATCGCCGATTTTTCAATTTATTCTTATATCGTCTGTCCCCCCAAAGAAAATTAAGTTATCAAATATTTTAAATTTTAGCCCACTTATCTGTAGTTCATATTAAATTTCAAAAAGGTTGGCAACGTCGCTAATCTTGTAACGTGCACGAGTCCCAAGTATATGTCTTACCTAGTTCGGGTTTTGCTAAAAACATTAAGTGTAGTATCGTTCGCTTTTTTTAACGATAACGAAATAGACATTACCCAGTTGACACCATTTGGCTGCGATGAAACTGTGGTAAACACTGGCATTAACGGGGGTGTAATTAGATTACTGGAGGAATATTGTAGCCGACCTCTTCAGTGGTTAGCCTATATGCTGCACGGAAATGAGGTACCCCTTCGCCACCTTTTTCAACATTTAGATGGCCAAACCTCTGGACCCCGAGGATTTTCAGGTCCACTTGGGCGGATATTAGTATAGTGTGAAAAACTAAACATATTTAATTTTGAATTAATTATGGCACGTGGTGATTAATGTTGATTGCCCACAAAGTTTAGCCAGATGAAACCCAGGTAAAATGGTCCATTCGGGTTTGCTGAAGATGGTGAACCGCATTTTGCGTTTATATAGTACTACAGAAAATTCCACAACTGAGTTGAAGACCCTCGTCGAATATGTAATAAAAGTGTGTACGCCAATGTGGCTTCATAGCAAGCGCAATCTTTCATGTTACAAGGGTGCAGAACATCTTTGGCGTACTATTAATCTATCCCTATATCTAAGCAGAATTAAAAGCCGTAGTTGATCCGGTTATACAAAGGAATGGGTTTTTCGGACACCCGGAAAATGTACTACTTACAAAGTTGTCTGGTGTATGGCCTCATACACGACAGCTTGGAGTTCGACGCATTATGAAAGCAAGAAGTCATCCAACCATTCAGTCATCCAAACGTCCAAGTAGGGCATTTACAATCCCTTCTTTCAACTTTGAAGCTGCTGATTATGTTCACTTGATATACTGGCAGGAGGTCCAGATACAGAACTTTCAATTACAAAAAGTACCTCGTATGATATCTTGAAAACGTTATTATTTAACAATTCGGCATCCGAAATCTTCACAAAATATCCTTACCACACCCAGGCTGTCGAGCAGTGAGTTAAGCTAGTGACTCCAGCATCTACTTCTGTTTGTGGGTTTACAGCTAGGGATGGATGTATAAGTCAGACTTCGTCGTGGATAAATGAATTAAAAATTAGATATTTATGGAATGTTTTTAAGCGTATCTTTCGTATTTGTTTTTTAACTTTTCGGTCAACCATTATTACATAACAATGCATGATAGTGCTTTTTTTCTAATTGTCCCACGATATTTTACATATTTATAATGTTTTTAGCTAAATACCTTCTGTTCACTGAGAAGAATGTATTTATTCACATTTTTCTTATTTGTGTTTAAACTCTTCTTTCAACAATGGAATAATTAAACCATTTTCTATTACAATGTATGTGTTTTTTCTAATGTTCTCCCAAATTGTATATAATTATATTTTTCTTCGCCCTACTGCTTATTTCAAAATTTGTTGCAAATTGTTAAATTTACTACTTAATAGGGGTCTCGGGGAGGGGGCAGGAGTATAATGATAACCTACTATAAAATATTATAAAATGTTAATAAATCATCGGACCAACAAACAAAATATGTAGAATTCCAGGTTGGTGCCAACATATTTGCAAAAAAAGGGTGTTTCATTTACGTTTGTTAAAATTTTACCAGCGCGGGGTAGGCAGAACATATTGTTAAAAAATTAAAAAGGTATTTTTGGTAATATAATTTTATATAATGAAACTGTTGCCCACTATTGGCACAAGCATTTTAGATGTTCTTTTTCGCAATTTCTCAAGGGTGGGAGAGGCAGAAGATATTGTCAAAAAATTAAAAAAAATTATTGGCACAAGTATTTCAGATGTTCATTTCTCGCTCCACCCTATTGTTCAACGAACATTAAAAATGAAGAAACTACTGCCTTTTAGGATTAAGCTCAGTGTTCAAATAAGCCACCGTTCCCTAGCACGAAAACGTACATCGCCTTACCACTGCTTCACAGGATTGTGGTATAATTTACAGAGTGAGACTGTTAACAGGTTCTATCACAGCTTGTCGAATTCCTCTGCGGTGTCATAGGATCTACAGTATACTTGACTTTGCCACACAAAAAAATCAAGAGGTGTTATATCAGTGGATCGCGCAGGCCATCATACTGGTCCCAGGTTGCCTATCAAATTCGAAATTCATCATTCAAGAAGTTGGTGATAATTTGTCCACTATGAGGCGGAACGCCAACTTGTTGAAAAAAACATGTTTTGAGTTACATTAGTTTTTAAGAGGTTCAAATATCTCCCGGAATTTCAATTTTTATTATAAAAATACGAGCCAGACACGTGGGAACCCGCAACACTTAAGCAGACGTTAAATCCCCACCTAACTTGGTGCCTAACTTGAGTTTACTAGCCGTATATTTACATCTGGCCAAAAGACAGGATTCTTACTATAAAATAGCCCAGAGTAGGTAAATCGGTTCTCATTATATCAAAGGACTTTTAAGAAAAAGTGTGATATCTCGTTATTTTTTCGAATAAACTACTGATAAAAGCCATTCTTCCAATCGCATCGCCACTCTGGAGACCCTGGCAGGGCCGTTCACGATAGAGGTGATATTTATGCCGATGTAAAATGCTGCCCTCAAATTTTCTTTATTTGCGTCTGAATCTTTGTTCGTCTTTACTTTTGCTCTCGTAAGCTACAAGATTGACTTTCAGACACACAAACATAACTCTGCCAGACTGTCATTCTTTCTGGATATTTATTCACATACATTTCTTCAGCTTTAGCGTCATTTCTGCGATAGGGAATAAAACACTCCATCATATCGCTCACTATTTGAAAATTTATTAATTTTATAAAATTCACAATTTATTAACTGCACACACTGGACACTGACAATAAATTATAAAAAGAGACAACAAAGCAAAGCCCACTATGAGAAAAAATTTAATAAAAATATCAATAAACCTTAATTTTGTTATTTTTCATTATTTATCTTGACCGAACATACATATGTTACACATGGTTGAAGAGCACTTCTAATGAGGATTTAAAAAATGCAAAAATTCAGTATAGCGCCGCGCCAATAAGAAAAATGAACGTTGACTTCGCAACATAGTAGGCGTAGAATTTTTTTGGTGCCATTTTTAAAATCGTATCCTCTTACCCATATCTTGAAAATTTAATCCCCCAAAACCTGACATTATCAAAAAACAATTAGATGCTTTGAAAGAACTAAGAAACGATAACGATACCGTGATTCTTCCTACAGATAAAGGTGATGCAACTGTAATTGTAAAGAATGAAGAATACCACAACAAAATGATGGAGTTATTAAATTCCTCTGACTATAAGAAGGATAACGCTAATCCAACAACTTACTTAGAAAAGAGAAGCTTTTATCAAATCAACGAGTAACAATCATTTAATGAAGGCGAAGTGCAAATTCGAAAATGTAAACTTTCACCCTTACTACACATAATTAAGATACTTATTTTTTGGATTCAAACGGTGTATTTTTATATTTATATAATTCTATACGTTTCGATAACACTTACAGTTATCGTCCTTAGTAGTAGTAAAACTTTTCAGAATCGTTTAAGGTGTTAGAACAAATTTATAAAGTATAAAAAAGTGAAAATGCTTACTTATATTACACAAGTAATCTTATGTTTACTTATGTAATATAAAAATATGGAAAATACAGTTTAAGCATTATTAATTAAGCATTATTATGATCATCAAAAGTTATGTAAAATTAAATTATCTTTAAAAATATGTCATCACATTCTCTTCCAAAATTAATCGTTCTTCAGATATTGCAGATATTTGAACACCCGAATTCTACAATAGGGACTTTTTTGTCGCCAAATTACGGGACGTACATCATAATTAATTCACGATTTTATGATATATATGCCAGTATTTTTACATATTTGAAATATGTCGCTGTTTCAAAAACTTTTAATGCAAACTACAAAATGCCCCTAATAGCCCCTAATAAATTCCTTTCTGAGTCGCTGGATTTCTCACAAAATTTAATTAGCTGCAGGAAACACACCCACACTCACACGCACACGCACAGGCTCGTGCACCCGCACACGCACACGCACACTCACACGCACACGCACACGCTCACGCACACGCTCACGCGCACGCACACGAACACGCATACGCACACGCACACACACACGCACACGCACACGCACACGCACACGCACACGCACACGCACACGCACACGCACACGCACACGCACACGCACACGACACACACACACACACACACACACACACACACACACACACACACAGACACACACACACGCGCGCGTGCACGCAGCTAGCTAATAATTTGCGATAGTGAACAAATAGAATTAAATAATTATTTCATTTACACAATTTGTAGAGAAATGAAGCTTTAATGTTCTTAAATAATAATTACGAGACTCTGAATTTGGGTAGATGTTGAACAATTGATGAAAACTGATTGGCATTCTTTTGATACAGAATTATTAATCCTAATCTATACGGTAACAGAGTTTTTTTTAAATCACTAAATCACAACACCAGATTAATTGTCACATTCTGGCAGATACCTTTCATATTTACGAGCGCTCGAAAATCAATCTCCATGCTTTAAGGGAATAGTTACGCCCGATCGTATTTCTGATAGCTGGGATTGGTTAAAATTTGTGGTGCATATCACACCTTACGTTATCTTGAAACTAGTTCAAGTATTAAGTGGCCAAAGCAAAAATATTCTTGGTAAAGAATCCAAATTAGTTTAGTAGGTATTACATTCAGCTTTAATAATGATTATTGCACAAGTGTACGGACAAATGCACTTACTACAGAATTTTATACACTAACAAAGTATTAATCTTTAAAGTACCCACCGTCACTTCTCGGTGATTAGATATATATATATATATATATATATATATATATATATATATATATATATATATATATATATATATATATATACAGGGTTAGTCAAACCTCCGTCGTAGTCCAATATCTTATTTATACTAAGAGATACCAAAAAATTTTATAAAGATGAAAGTTGAAGACTAGCAGGAGCATATTTTAAAAATATTTTCAAATATACAGGGTCATCCATATTGAATGGGTGAACCAAACTTACTTTTTTCTAATGGAATACCCTGCATATTATTTTGAAATTTAACATGCCTTAGCTTGACCTTTACTCCAATATACGGTTTAACTATGTTATACGGGGTATTTTAGGAGTTAGGGCCAATTTTAAGTAGAAATCGTACCGTATTCGAGAACTTATAGCCTCCAAACTTAACAAAAGAAAATGTATTTTTAATTTGTATGAGTTTTCAAATATGGTCTAGTGTTTTTTGGAAAAACATATTTTTTACACATTATGGTCCATAACTCGACCACGTCTTTATTATAGTTTTCTTAAATGGTACACCCTGTATATTATTTTGAAGTTGAACTGGGCTTAACCTGACCATTACTCCAATATACGGTTTTACTACGTTATATGGGGTATTTCAGGAGTTAGGGCCAATTTTAAGTAAAAATCGTGCCGTATTCGAGTACTTGTAGCCTCCAAACTTAACACCCTGTACATTTTTTCATCCATCGATGGAGAGATTCATCACCTTCAACTTTACTATTTACATTTGGCTACGCTCATCATCGCTCAATTCTCCAAAAATCCAGATATTTAATTATTATTTTATACTTTAAGTTGTACATTCTTCTAGAATGTCTGACTGTCACAGAAAGCTGTGAAACCGAAAGGCAAAAAGAGGCTAGAGCGTTAAAAAATTATAAAAGAAAATGCGGGATCGTCAGGGAATGATGGTGACAAGCAAATGGGCTGAAGTTTTCAATCAATTAAAACTGATAACGCTCTGATTCTACCATCACCAGATGAAAGCACTGAAAGGATTGACAATAACGTGACACTCAAAGACAGCGTTCTACAAGCTTTAAGTACAGATGCAGCAGCGTGATCAAGAATTCTAGAAGACGCCGAAAGAAGTCTTTTAGTCATACAAGACCATTGTATAATTACAAAGGACCACGTCATTTTCTTATGGAAAGTGACCTTCGATTAAAATGTCTATTTTTTTATATGTAGTTCTTGTCGTACTCATTAATATTGTTCATAGGCACAAAGTCATCCTATGGCTAGTTTTAGAAATACAGCGTGTTAAAGTTTCAAAATACCTACTTTGCCATGCTCATTATTTTTGGTTTGAAAGCACTGATGTTCATTTTATCTTCTAAATGCGATTTTTATATCTTTATAGGATATATAGTTGTACACAAAGGGTGCTATTCAATCTTATTTACAAGGTGATACACATTTTGACATTATAGTTTAAAAAAAATTATTTTGTTTTATTACAGCCACATAATTGCAGCCGTGAAGGACTCTTCATTGGATATGATATGTGTTGGTTAAGTAAATAGTTATAAATATATATTATACAAGGTGATTCATAAGTTTTGTCCCAATCATCAATTCTTTGTAAAATCAAATAACAGAACCCTCTGTATGTGGGAACTGATTTTGACTTCATGTTATGCTTTAGTTAGACCTTTTTTTTCACCCTGTATCTAAAAATTGACTCGGTCAAGGTATATTGATTTTTAAATCTTCGAATACAGCATATTATAATGATTTAGTTCCTAAAGTTTCGTTTCAATCCTATAAGTAGATTTGCAGATAGAGTCTGGCAAGTTTCACCAAGACACGTTAAATGAAACTGCCAGCGTTTAATATCCTTATGGAAAGTGGCATTTGGTAAAAATGTATAATTTTCTCATACGTATGAGTTCTCGACGTACTCGTCAATATTGTTCATGAGTAAAAAATCATCCTGTGGCTATTTAGAGTGTTAAAGTTTCAAAATACCACGATTCGCATGTTCATTATTATTTATTTTAAATTACTACCTTAATTTTTTCTTCAAAATGCAATGTTTGCACCTTTGCAATTTTACGCCTAGTTTTGATTAATAACGGGTAGTCTCGGATAAAGACGAGTTTAACTAAAACACGATTGGGTTTGGGTATTGGGAATGCTTAATAAGATTGATAGAGTAGCAAATAAGCTATCCCTTGCCGACGAAAAATATAGAATGTTCCATTTGAACATTTTGAGAAAATCTACGATTCTAGTTTAGCACAATACTGTACACGACTTCAGATATTTCGTGTAGCCATCTGTATAAAAATAAAATAAACCGTATAAATAAAATATCCTACTACAAATAATAATTAATTTCGTTTGTTCTTGAAAAATACAGAGTGATCAATACATGTCCATTCAGACAAAGAATTGTCATATCCTTGAAAGCACTCGGTATAATATGCTGAAATATTGTGAAGGTAATGTACGAAGGGAGGAGAATTCAAATCTGGAATAATATACAGAGTGTTCCATTAAAAAATATATAAGCTTGGATTGTCATAGACTTATGCGCCACCCTGTATTTGTAAAAATATTTTTAAAATGTGCTGCCTAACCAGCATTTTATTGTTCGTTTTTAATATTTTTTGAAATATAAATCATTTAGATATAGTAGAAGACATGAGCTAAGATGCAAAACCCTGTATACATATATATATATATATATATATATATATATATATATATATATATATATATAATTACCAGGTGTCCGGCTCTATCTCGACAATGGTAAGGTCTAGAGGTTTGGGAAAAGTCGTTATAAGTACAGCAAGTAAGAGAAATGTCTAGAAATTATTTTGAAGTTCGTAACTCGACCGATAGGGATCGTAACTGTTACGAAGAAACATAACATTCATGCTATCTCGGAAAATTGGGTGATGAGTTATAACTTTCCAAATATCATTTGAAAGATTGGTTGATACCGCATCATCATTTTTCCGATCTGTCATAATAAGGGAGGGAGAAGACAATGTATTTCCCAATGTTTACATTTTAATATTTCCTGAACTACTCAAGGGATTCAAATATTTTTGGCCTCGTTTGGATTTTCCCGAATCATATTTGGGAGCTAGTGACAATGGTTGAGTCTATGATCATAATCAGTATGATTTAATGTCTGATGTAAAATAATGTGGTAAGGATGTATATTATTATTTTGAAGCATCTCGTGGATAATTGTTTTTGGAATTCCCAAGTCGTCAGAAATGTTTCTGGTGCTTAAGGTGGGATCGTATTGCACGTAGGCCAACACTTTGACATTTTTTTCTGCTTGAATCGGCTGCACGTTGCCAGTTTTCCGTAATCGCTTGGCCAATCTTGAAAACACTTCTCGAGAAAAATGTCTTCTTTGTGGAAATTGCATTTCATATTGAATTGCAACATTTTCGAAGCATTGGAAATAAATGCACAACATACCATACGCTTCCGTGTTAGTAAATGCACATTTTTCCCAAAAAGAGTGGATTAAAACATACAAAAACTGTGAGAAGTAATTTTTGACAATTGTCAAATCCGCAATCTTCTCAATTCAGCGGCCATCATGGACATGTGATTTGTTTTCCCCGACAAGGCAAATTGTTCCGATTGCGGTATTCAAATTTTTAACATTTCGCTTTACTTATAAGGATTTTCCCCACTCTTCTAGGCCTTAACATTTTCGAACTAGAGCCGCTCTGTACCCTTATCCGGACACCCGGTATATTATGGTAATAAAAAAATAAGCAATCAGAGTATATGTACAAGTGTTATGAAATCATATGCAAATAAATTTACTTCCGAAAGGAAGTAAAACGCAACCCTTGTTAAGTAAAATTTTAAATATTAAATCAGGATGTAACTTGCAAGATTCAAAATTCCCAATAACGTCTAACTCAATGCTCCAATTTTAATTACCACCTTACCGGTTCAATGATGACGTAGATAACACACATTTGACAAATTTTCGAGTTTTGAATATTAGTATACAATAATAGAAATGAAAAAATAACATAGTATATAATATAACGACAAACGACCGAATACACTATGCACTACTACACACAAAAGAAATCATTTTTATCCGCTTAAACCAGCACAGAAATAAAACTCCATTAAGATCACCAAAAATAACACAAGTTTCGTATATAATTATGCAATCTTTATTAAATATCCTTTGGTAATGTGTTGATAATGAGAGCGGACAACATTGTAAACATTGAGGTTGGTGATACCGTATGGAGAAGGAGATATGTCCTTGCGGACGCTTCGCGTTATTTTGTAACTAAGTTACCGCCGAAATTTGTTGGACGGTATTACATCAAAAGGAAAGTGTCTTATCAGACATGTGAATTATTGGATGCGTCAGGTTTCTCCAAGGGAATGGAAATGCCAAAAATTTGAAGTCGAATCTTAACGTTGACTGAAGTCCTTTGGGAGTTTCCTCTGTGTAGGTATGGAGTAAGAATTTTCCTACAGAAGATGCGCTTGTTTGTTTTAAGAGGCGACTAATCAAGTAGGCCTAGCGAATTTGGTTGGAATTCTGCGATTTTGCGGCTTGAGTATGAAGTTGTGGAATTGTGGAAAGAGAGGATCCCGTGAACCGCGGCTCGGCCTCTCCCGTGTATTCTTGGCGTGGAATTTCAGTACACCAATCCAATGCGCTTACAAAATTTGCGCTTGGTTAAGATATTTTTAGGTTATGGTTAGTTTTGTCCCTAGCCTTAGTTTGTTTTGTTAGGGTAGTGATTAGTTTTGGCTGTTTCTTGAGAAAAAGCATCTAGCGAGGGGAGTGTCACCTATGAATGAAACTCGTAGAATTTTTTGGAATATTTATATATCTCAATATGGCATTGTAGAATTTCGATAAATTTAGTTTCATGTAAAATATATTTTAAATTCTTTTTTTAAGTTCGATAAAAGGAAATAGCGTCGTCCTGGGAATTACATTGGTTGTTAACATAAGAGGATTTAAGAAATTTGATATACGTGCTTTCGCTGTTGAAACTTATTTTCTTATCGCATTTATGTCGCAAGTCTGCCGCGCGTTGAATAATTCTTGGTATCTTGTAATTGATAAATTAATTTTGGATAAAGTTGTTAATGGGGAGCGTAAAGAGGGTTTATTTGAGTAATCGGGTTTCTTATGGAAAACAGTATGTATACGTCTCGATTCTAGGTATCAAGTCTGTTTTTTTACTGGAAAATGTCCATTGTGCAGTTTAGTATGGTAGATCTTTTAGTGCGGCAGTTAAAAAGATGACGTGATTTTGGCGGGGTAAGGGGTCTTGTGTTTTGATTAGTTAGTTAAAGTTAGGCTGTGATGAGCACAGGTCTTGAAGCTATCGTGAGGGAATCTGCCGTTCACCTTGTGTGGATTATAAAAATAATTTATTCATTCTGAGAACATTTTTGACTTGTTGTTCGTTGGTTAAGAGTGACATTTTCGTTTCCATTGTAGAGGAATAGTTTTTATTTTAGTTCTTTCCTCATTTGTGGAGTAAAATTGCGCTTAAACGGATTGTGCTATCCTGTAGCTTGGTACATTTGTTTTGCATCGAGAAAGTACATTACAATGCGCCCAAGGCTTGTTCAGATATACAAAAGGTTTTATAAATAAAGGTAAGAAATTCAACAATAAACTGTATTAATAATTACGAGTATTATTTATAACACAATTACTATAAACAACTTTCTGCTGCATTATGAAAAAAAACCCTTTAATTTTCCTGCATTTTCTTTGGATTGTCTTGCTGAATCAACTCGTGGCAGGAATCTTTTGGTAATTTTTGTCAGTCATAATCACTCGTAGTTGTTGTCTTTAGAAAATCACCACTCGTGCTAAAGCACTCGTGGCGATTTTGATCACAACAACTATTCGTGATCTGACTGACAAGAATTACCGGCAAGATTCCTACCACTTGTATTATACACAAAACTTGAACTTTTCCGTGTTATTTTTGGTGATTTTAATGGAGTTTTATTTCTATACTGGTTTAAGCGGATAAAAATGATTTCTTTTGTGTGTAGTACTGCATAAATGCTCTTCAGGTGATTAATGTATTTTTACCGAAGTGTATTCGGCCGTTTGTCGTTGTACTATATACTGGGCTATTTTTTCATTTCTATTATTGTATACTAATACTCAAAACTCGAAAATTTGTCAAATGTGTGTTTTCTACGCCATCATTGTACCGATAAGGTAGTAATCAAAATTAGGACATTGAGTTAGACGATCTTGGGAATTTTGAATCTTGCAAGTTACACCCTGATTTAATATTTAAAATTTTACGTAACAAGGGCTGAGTTTTACTTTCTTTCGGAAGTAAATTTATTTGCTTATGATTTCATAACACTTATACAGATACTCTGATTGCTTATTTTTTTATTACCATAATATACCGGGTGTCCGGATAGGGGCACAGAGCGGCTCTAGTTCGACAATGGTAAGGCCTAGAAGAGTGGAAAAAATCCTTATAAGTAAAGCAAGTAAGAGAAATGGTTGGAGACTGTTTTGAAGTTCGTACTGCTACAAAGAAACAGCATTCATGCTGTTCATGATGGCCGGTAAATTGAGAAGATTACGGATTTGACAATTGTCAAAAGTTACTTCTCACAGTTTTTGTATGTTTTAATCCATTCTTTTCGGGAAAAATGTGCATTTACTAACACGGAAGGGTATGATATGTTGCGCATTTATTTCCAATGCTTCGAAAATATTGCAATTCAATATGAAATGCAATTTCCACAAAGAAGACATTTTTCTCGAGAAGTGTTTTCAACATTCGCCAAGCGATTACGGAAAACTGCCATCGCGCAGCCGATTCAAGCACTTGTAAGGGTTCGTAGAACACGCACCGAGGAAAATATCAAAGTTTTGGCCTAGGTGCAAAACGATCCCACCTTAAGCATCAGAAAAATTTCGGACGACTTGGGAATTCCAAAAACAGTTGTCCACGAGATTCTTCAAAACAATAATATGCAGCCTTACCACATTATTTTACATCAGACATTAAATCATACTGATTATGATCATAGACTCAACCATTGTCACTAGCTCCCAAATATGATTCGGGAAAATCCAAACTAGGTCAAGAATATTCGAATTCCTTCAGTGGTTCAGGAAATATTACAATGTGAACATTGGAAAATACATTGTGTTCTCCCCCCTTATTATGACATATACGGAAAAATGTCGTAAAGCAAAATGATGCGGTATCACCCAATCTTTCAAATGATATTTGCAAAGTTATACCTCATCACCCAATTTTCAGAGATTTTTTTTATTGGTTATAAGCAAAATAACAATCAGAACGTAGTACAATAATCAATGTTCCATGAGCTAATGTGATGACATTTGGCGTGAGGGGGAGTCCATCCAGGGATGTTATCCCGTTTCATTAGAGTTGCACTCCTTTAAGATCACTAGGCCATTTCTTTAGTTTTAATCTTCTCCTAACCTAATGAAGGTTGGATGCAAGGGTATTGGGATGGGCGTGCAACCTCGCAAAGTGGGTGTTACTTCGTTTGGTACGCTCTTCTTCTACCGCTGTGACTTGCAGGTCCGTATGCAGGGTCAAATTGCTAACATACCACGGAGCATTTGCTAGCATTCTGAAGGTTTTGGATTGTAGGCGTTGAATAATGTTAACGTTGGACTTACAGGAGCAACCCATAGTTCAATGCTGTAAGTTCATATGGGCCTGATTACTGTTTTGTAGAGCAGGATCTTATTTTCGAGGGAAAGACACGACTTTCTGCCAAGTGCCCAGTACATTTTCTTGATTCGTCGCAGATCAATCTCTTTACGCTTTTTCAATATATGAGACCTCCAGGTGAGTCGTCGGTCTAAATGAAGATCTAAGTAGCGGGCTTCTGTTGCTTGAGGAATGGGTACGTTGTTCAGAAAAACTGATAGACAGTCGGAGCAATTTAGAGTGAAGGTAACGTGAATGCTTCTCATTTCATTGACCTTGATTCTTCATTTAGCAATCCAGGTCTGGAGATGAGATAGATGGGTCAGTAGGTTAGAGGATGCTATATGAGGATTGGTATGACTGGAAAGGAGGACAGCGTCATCTGCGTATGTGCCTAAGTGTGTATTATTTGTTGTGGGAACATCTGAGGTGTATAATAAATATACCAGCGGTCCAAGGACACTGCCTTGAGGCACACCTGAGGTGATTGGTCGGAGGCCAGAATAATGTTGGCCATGTTTGATTTGGAAGTAGCGATCATTCAAGTGCGATTTTAGCAAAAGGTAGTATTCATTTGACAGTAGTTCTTTAATTTTATATAATAGGCCATCATGCCACACCTTGTCAAATGCCTGTGTAATGTCTATAAAAACTGCAGGGCAGTAAGATTTGGCGTCTAGGGCCACAGTGATGATATTTACAAGTCGATGGCATTGCTGGATCGTGGAATGGTACCGCCTAAATCCAAACTGATGGTCTGGCAGTTTTCCAGTGTGTCACTATCATACAGTCTTTTGATTATAAGTTTTTCTAGCAGCTTAGAGAGTAGTGGCAGCAGAATTATTGGACGGTAAGAGGCAACATCTTCAGCAGGTTTACCAGGTTTTGGTATTAGAATAATTTGCGCAAATTTTAACGATGATGGCCAATATTGGCATCTCAATTTGGAGTTGTACAGGTTTCGTAAAAACGTTATACTGTTTTTGGAAAAATTCAGTAAGCACCTTAGCCGTAATTAGGTCATACCCAGGCGCTTTGTTATTGTTTAGATGGCGAATTTCGTCAAGCACCTCAGTATAGGTGAAGCTTTTGATGGGCAGCGACATTTGAAGTGGCGTCTGAAGGAAGTCTTGAATCTCAACATCGGGTGCCGTAGAGTAGGGGGTGAAAACTTGGGCAAAGTGCTGGGCGAAGAGATCGGCTTTTTCTTGATCTGTCTTAACCCAGTCATTATTTGGTTTCCTTAAAGGTGGGTTAACAGCCTGTGGTCTTTTATTAGCTTTAGAAACTTTCCAGATACTGTGGTCGGCTCGGGACAAGGAAGTTAGATAGTGTTGAAAAGTTTCTTGCTTGTGCAGTTTGAGTTTATTCTTGAGGGCATTGGTTAGTCTATTAAATATCGTTTTTTCAGCTGCGTTTCGAGTCCTGTGCCATTTAGATCTTGCCCTCCTTTTTTGTTTGATGAGTTCAAGGATTTCATTGGGGATATTTCCATCCTGTCGTACCGAATTTAGAGGTTTGGGCATAGTCCTCCAGGCTGCAGATTGAACAGTAGTGGTGAAGTGTTCTGTGGCTTTCTCTATATCATTAGGGGTGCGCAGGCTTATGTTGGTTTGAAGATTTTCTTGCAAAAGCCTTCTGAATTCGTCCCAGTCGGTTTTTTGGTTGTATAAGGATAGGATGTCTTTTAATAATTGTAGTGCTAATTGTAGCAATGACTGGTGTGTGATCGGATAATAGGTCAGTGCTGCTGACTATATCTGTATAGGTAGAGGATATACCTTGGGTGATAAAAAAGTCCAGTAAATCAAGTACCTTATTTAGATCCGTGGGCCACGTGGACTCTCCGGTGGATAGGTAGCCATAGTTTCCTTCGCGAATGAGCTCATATAAAGCTCTGCCTCTGGTAGTTATTAGACGAGAGTCCCTTTAGGTATGTTTGCTGTTATAGCCCTCCACATATAAAGTTGTTGCCAAGAGATTGAAAGAATGGCTTGAGGACGTCTTTGGAAAGTCTATGCCTGGGTGGGCAATACGCAACCGAGATAACTAGTGGATATGATAATTTGTAGACTTGAATAGTAGTTGATTGGAGAAACGGTTCTTAGTACTTTTCCAGTTCATTGTGAGCGATTGAGCTCCGTATTAATATAGCTGTGCCTCCGTGCGCTGTACCGTCAGGATGTCCTGTGTTGAAGCATGTGTAGTGTGGTATTCTTAGGAAAGACCTGTCTGTAAAGTGTGTCTTAGTTATAAGTAGGATATCTATAATATTTAGCTTTAAAAATGGTTCAATTTCATAGATTTTTGACAGGATGCCGTTAGCATTCCATAATGATATACGGAGTGAATTAGCCATTATCTTACAAGTTTACTTATGACTGTGGACAACATGTTTATTACCATGTTGTTTTGTTGCATCAGTTGTGAAAACATAGCTTTAAATTCTTCTAGGAACTTTTGTAGGGTTTCATCTTGGGGTTGTGCTTGTGTAGTGTTTGTATTTCCTTGCACGGCCTGACTATATGTTCGTGGGTTGTGACGATTAGGGAATACTGGGTGAGTTTGATGAGGTCGTTGTTGGAACATGTTTGATGTTGCAGATCGAGTTTGTAAGGGTATGTTGGATCTTAACTTATTTTGAAGTTCCTTACGTACGGTACAGCCTCGATAATTTGCCGGGTGCTCTCCACCACAGAGAGCACATTTGACGGCTAAATCTTTTGTCTTCTTAGAAGATCGGGTATCATGTGAGCCGCCGCATTTTACACATACAAATGGGCTGTTACAGTAGGCCTGAGTATGGTTATACTGTTGGCACCTCATACACCGTACGATTGTTGTATTTCTGTGTGGTGGTTCGATCTTTATAATTTGGTTTTGTAAAAACCTGAGGTTCCAAGTCTGCAAAGAACATTGGCAAGGGCATTTTTGTTATTCGGTGTTTAGTGTTGGTTACGGATCTCACTTTGTGACCGTTCTTCTCAATTAAATCGGCTATTTCTTTTGTGGGAACAGAGTGGTGTAAGTTACGGATGACAACACGGTACGCTTTATTTTATTTCATTTGATAGGTGTGATATATGACGTTAGATTCTTTCATGAGTGTGATTAGCTTGCGATATGTATCAGCCGTGTTGGCAGATATCTTAATTACGTTATCAGCCAGTGCTTTAGTTTTGTATTGTTCTGATTCTGTAGCATCTTTTAGTGCTGCGGCCATTTTATGAAAGTCCGCAACCACTTGTACAAATATTGGTGGTGGTTTGGGTGTTTTATTTTGCTGTGTGTTTAATGCATTTTCTATTTCAGTCGCATCAGTAAGATTTGTGAGGACCGAGTATCTGTTATTATCTATAGTAGGTATCATAGTGTTCGCTGATGCTGGTTGTTTAGATATTCGTTTACGTTTATTATTGCTGACACATTGGCAATCGTTACTTGGTGTATTAGATAATTCAATATCGTTTTCATATTCTGAGGTAATCATGTTACTTATTGCCTAGTTATTAAGCATGTTATTTGATTGCGTTGATGTGATAGGGTTATGTACTTGTAACGGTGTTTGGGAAAACGTGTTTGGAATTTGTGTGTGGGGTATATATTGTTGGTTAATAGGTATATAAGAAGCATTTATAACAGGAGATCGTAGTATTACCTGACTCGTCGTTTGATAGAAATTAATGGGAGGCTGAAAACCCTGTTGAGCGGTTGTTGGCTGTTGATAATAATAATTGCTGCTAT
This sequence comes from Vesta saturnalis, assembly GCA_036346205.1. Taxonomy (NCBI): domain Eukaryota; kingdom Metazoa; phylum Arthropoda; class Insecta; order Coleoptera; family Lampyridae; genus Vesta; species Vesta saturnalis. The sequence continues at coordinate 1,240,923 of JARFJB010000400.1, forward strand.
TGCAATTCATGTTGATGACTTGCGATTAGGTCGTTGGTGTTTCAAAAATATATAACGTAAAAATAGTTTATATCAGTTGAGGTACACTGATATAGGTGACCCGAGGGTCAACGATATCCGCGCGTTGCACTCACTTATCACTACGAGCTCGGAGCATTTCCTTCCGCGTGAATAGTAAATAAAATTTAGTAAATACACGATTTTCATTAAGTAAAATTACGCGTTTATACGTAACTTAAACGTTTTCCCCGTATTTTTTGAAGGAGAAAATATAACAATAAATAAACTGAACTGTTGCTATCTAAACGCACATTCACTCTCGTTTTGTATTTACGATTTTCAGGGTTAATTTCCATTAGAAATTGCAATTTTTTTTAACAGTTACGCTCCCTATCGGTCGAGTTACGAACTTCAATATAATTTCCAGACATTTCTCTTACTTGCTTTACTTATAACGATTTTTCCCAAACCTCTAGACCTTACCATTATCCGGACACCTGGTACATGTGTATATATGTATATACAGGGTTTTCAAAGTTAAGTCGGCGCTATTGCTATCTTCGTTAATATTGGTGCTACGAAGTCGGTTAAATAGGCAAAGAAGTAGCATTTTTTCCGCTTGTTACGATGGTGAAATCAAAATGAAAATTGAACATCGTGTTCGCGAGTTATGTCAAAAATTTCCATTTTTTTAAATGGCACACCCAATATGCAATATCCTTAATCGATAGAAAATTAAATTCTGAACGAATAAGTTCCTATGAGATTTCACCCTAATGTCAAAAATGACAAAGTTATTGATCATTTACCAAATTCATCATGGTGGCTGTGTCAACTATTTTTCTGTATTACCATAGAGCAGAAAATGAAAAGAATATCAGACAATTGAAACAGGATTCTTTATTCTAAGTGATAATAATAATAAGGAACAACAAAACAAAACAAAACTCAAATTAGATGTTCGAAAACATCACCCTCTTGTTCCAAGCATTTCTGGGCCCGCTTGTAGACACTTTCAGTAGCCTTAGCAATGGATCTACCATCAATATTATTGATGACGTGAACGATGCTTTGCTGGAGATCCTCAAGGTTATCATATCGCCTGTTGTACACCACACTCTTCACATATCCCCAAAAGAACAAATCCATTGGAGTAATGTCAGGTGATCGAGGCGGCATACGGATAGGCCCATTAGTTGATAAATATGTCATCAAAAAAATTGTTTAATATTGTATCTATCTGACGAACGTTATGGGGAGGAGCTCCGTCTTGTTGGAAATAAATGTTCTGCCTATCCATTAAATTTACATCATCCAAGAAGTCTTGGAGTGTGGCAGTCAACATTTCGGCATACCGCTCACCAGTTAACGCACCCTGATAAAATACTGGACCAACAATTATCGAGCCAATTAAACCGCACCAAACATTAACACTGAAGCATCTCTGCGGGTTACAAGATCGGTAGAGCATCGGATTTTCTCGACTCCAAAAATGGCTGTTTTTCCTGTTGAGCATGCCCCTATTAGAAAAAGTTGATTCGTCACTCCATAGAATTGAGCTCCAAAAATCATTATTGGTTCTCATTTGATTAATAAACCAGTGACAAAACTGAACGCGTCTTTCTTGATCTCCTGGTACTAGTGTCTGTGTAGGTCGGAACTTATACGGCACAAACTTATACTTTTTTAGAATATTGGGGATGGAACCCAAACATAGTCCATTTTCTTGCACTAAATCATTAATTGAGTTGTTGGGATGTGCTTCAAAATAAGCTAACACATTAATTTCAGTTTCTTCACTAATTATACATTGTTTATTAGATCTGGATTTCTTAAACACGCTCGAATTAGATCTAAATTTACGATACAAAACCAAAAACTATCTTCTACCCGGCAAATGACGCGTAGGAAACAAATCACTGTAACGCTCACGCGCTCGATAACTGTTTTTTGACAAACAATGTAACATTCTAACATATCACACATTTCTGAATGGGTGAAAGGCATTTTTCTATTCAAAAAACACAAACTCTTAACTCTTTATTAGCAAACTTCAATTTGACATATCAATTCTGACGACATTTGTGAAAATGACAAATATTGTTCACGTAATACCAGCCACCTTGACGAATTCAATAAATGATCAATAACTTTGTCATTTTTAACATTGTAATTGAAAGACAAAGTATATAAAACATGCATAAGAAGTGAGTGATTTAAAAACATATTTAAGTACATGAACAACAATTGTGCAGTGTGATATTTAATATAAAATTGCAAATTCTATACAAAAATTGACAAAATAATTAAACAATGTGAAAATGTGAAATGACAAAATTAAGAACTATGGAGTACAAGTAAACAGTATTGGTGTTAGAGACAGATATAAGAACACATTTTATGAACATTTCAAGTGTTGTAGACAGTTATTATACAAATTAAAGTAAACTTATAGTAAGTCAGGTTAAGTATTATTTGTAAGAATTTCACAAAATTATAGTTTTTATAGGGTAAGATAACTTTAAAATAATTTTTAAAAACATTTAATAGTAAGTTTCCCTCATTTCAACAAGGAATTTAACTATAAATATGTAATATAAACATAAAATTAGACAAGTCAGGTTAACAACCTAAATTTTAAATGTTAAGGTAGAAGTTATGTATAATTTAAATAAATGTATTCTGATACAGTTTTTTATGTGGAATTTGAATATGTAATTAGTTTAGTTGTAGGATGTAAAATTTCTTTGATATTAGTAAATTTAGATTATAACTTGTCAGAATGAAATTTATCGAAGCAAAATAGGGCTTGTGAGATGTCCTTTATGCGGAATTTTGCCCTGATTCCAAATCTGTAATAAAAAATCAAATCCGAATCGTATTAAAAAAGATATAGCATAATTTATGTTATAGTTAAGTTTACAATTTTGTTTAGACCAATCAGAAGCTAGAATCTTTTGTGTGTAATGTAGAAAAAAAATTGAAAATTTGATATCTAAGAGAAATGTATAAAAGGAATTGCTCCTCATTTCCTACTTTCTTACCACTCTTGCTATTTGAATTTTTGTGACTAACAAGTCATAGTGTTAGTATTATTTGTGTTAAAATGTAAGTAACAATTCTCGTAAACATTATCGGAATAGAAACGCGATCGACGTAGAATTGAGAGATCAGAAACAATTGTTTTAACCTATAACTAAAATTAAAAATAAGGTTACCGATCACAATTGTTGGATAAAATTGTAATTGTTTCGTTTTTCAAGATCGTGTGTAAACATCGGGTGATATGCAATGTTTTTTGTATGTTAATAAATTCTTCAATTATCTTGGATTCGATATTTATTTTGTTGTTACGATCATAAAATAAAGACAAATAAAATAAAGTGCTTGCTTATAAGTATTTGAGCATTAAGTACATCGTATTTACCACATGAATAACACCTAACAGTTATTTGATTGGATGAAATTATGGAATGTTAAGCAGCGTATTTGGGACAGCAAGGCAGTATCACCGATTTATGGAAGGAAGTCTACGTCCAATGTTTAACGTGGACCAACCCGACATGAACATTATTTGGAATTTGCAGCAAACATGTGAGTTGTATTTCGCTTTCATAACCCTTTTGCATTGATTATGTTTTTGATGTCCTGTATTTATTTTTTTTAAATAATGTATAAATGTTTGTACGAATTCACGTGTCAATATCTAAAAAGTAAATAATTCAGCGTTATATTAAAATTAATAAGTTTACCTCAAACAAAATTAAAATTGTGCTCAATAATTTAGATCAACTGCAGAAATTTTTGACAGGCTACATTTATTTCAGTATTAAGTACGCAACGCATGCGTATTTTGTGCAGATTTCAACAAAGTTGGTTTCACACTGTAGGTACCTTACCAATTTGTTCACTTTATAATAATTTATAGTTGTAATTTGTAGTTTATAAGGAAGTAGTACGCACATAATAACGGATGCGTACACGTACACGCGGTAACGCGATTAGGCTTTGTGTTATCTCAAATGTCGATTATCTCGAATATTCTAACAGTTCTGTCACTACAATGAATACCAACTGTAATTTAGAATTATTTTTGCCGCCCTAGGCCGGAAAACGTATAGTTTCCGGGCGCGTTTGCGGTCTGTATTATAGAACAAAATAATTATTTGTATCACTAGGTTAGAAAGCATAGCTTTGCGAGTATCAGCCGAATTGTGCACCAAGATGTCAGCCGAGGCTTGCAATTGCAAATACTCGTTTCTAAACTAGTGAAATACAAAATTTTTTTGTGCTGACGATATTAATTCACAAAGATTATGAATATATGGCTGGCAAAACCTTTATATTTTAAGGTATATAGGCAGCACTAAATGTCAAACAGCTCTAATATGAACGACATCGGTCAGCAAACGTTCATCTATCTAAAAAATCAGTGGTGTCAGACAAAAACAACGTTTTGACGCTCTAGGCAGGATACAATGAGTTTCTGCACATTTTTAAAGATTGGAAAGTAGGTATTCTCAGATGAAAGCAAAAAAAAACAATTTGTGCATATATAAATATGGTCGCTGCATTCACTTTTTTCGGTTAATAATAGCGCTTTTATGAGGAAGTGAAAGATACCAGAGTAAACAATAGATTAAGAATGGAAAATTATTGTGCGGCGTTTAATTTTTTCCAAGTTTATCCAATTTTTTTATTAAAAAAAAAATACAAGCTAAAGTCCTCAAACAACGGCTTCAAATAGATATCATTTACATGTTGTGAGTATAAAACACTTATAATTATAATTTTAAGAACACCCCAAATTTTCGGGATAATATTTCAATTTTAAGAACACTGTTTTATTATTTAATTTCGATAAACTTCAAAACAATCATGCACGCATTTCTTGTTGGCTTGTTAAAAATAAACACTTTATATATTTGTATTTTTTATTCATTATAAAAAAAGTTCCCAAAAGGGTAACAGTTGAAGATCAAAATAGTTAGATTTTCTCCTCGATCACAAATATAAATATTCTTTTAGGTTCGGTATCACTATTAAAAAATAATTAAGCAAAAAAACTATCATTCTATAGAACTTTTAGAACATGATATCAAACCGCACAGTAACAATTATGATAAGAAAAGATTTATTTTATCTAAGATTGCGTTAGTAACACGCATAATTATTACAAATCCTTAAGATACACATACAAACCAGATCTGTATATAATAAAAATAAAGCAACATTCTAGTTGAAAAAACAAAATTTCTACCAAAAGGGAAATTTAAATAATTGTGCAAATACTCGTAATTCGTGATACAATAAGCCAAAAGGTTATATATGGCCTGATATTGGCTAGTAACCATGCTGCGTCCTCGCTATTTAATCGAGAACAAAAACATGTGGAACCAGAAATTATTACTAAACACATTTTCTAGTGTCTTTCATATTTTACTTCAAAGGTGTGGTATTACAGTCTTGTTATATAGTAGGCGTGGAACACCACACGACTTTCCAACCTACAAAATGGAAATTAAAAGAAATGAAATAATTTTAATAATATTTTTTAAGGATAACTGTGCAACCTCTTTTATAAGAAGTTCATTACGAAAATAGGCAACATTGTAAATGTAAAAACAATCATCTATGTCAACCAGATGTTTGAAACATCATGACAGACAGAGGTTAATAGACATCTAATTGCTAACTTTAAAAGAAATGAAATAATTTTAATTTTAATTTTTTTGGGATAACTGTGCAACCTCTTTTTTATACGTTCATAACGAAAACTGGCAACATTGCAAAAACAAAAACAATAATCTATGTCAGAATAACGTTTAAAACTTCCTCAGATAGAGATTCACATACATAAATCATAGACCTTAGGTCTATGACATAAACACATGTTAACGTTAAAAAAAGCCGCCCGCTTCTATAAAAATATCGATAATACAGCTGCAGCATTTTCAATCATATTTATTTAATTTTTACATTTATTTCGCTTTACATTAAAAATCTATATAAAGAAAATTTATGTAAAATTCTTTGAAAAATATGTCCGCACATTATCTCATAAATTAATCATTATTTAGTTGTTATTCAGTGCAGCTGTTTTAGAAATATTTGATGAAAACCAAAAACTGCCCCTAATAAACCCCACTTTTCGCCGCTGGATTTCTACCAAAACCCGCTTTAAGCCAAATGAAAACAAGCTTAATTACAAAATTTTAAGTACGTAGGTGTTTTCGTTCTGGAGTTATCGTGCACATACATCCACACGCAAGGCCCTATTCACCGGCCCTGTATTCAGCGGCCCCCGTTTCAGCGGTCCCGTTTCAGCGGTTCGCGTTTCGGCAATGTTATTTCATTTACTATAAAAGTCGCAAGAATGTTTTAAAAAATTTCAAACGGTGAGCTCCCCAAATAGTGCAAAGGGGCTGCGGAAAAGGCATACCACTGACACGGGTCGCCGCTGAAACGGGGGCTATTGAAGCGGGAGCGCTGAGTCGAGAACCGCTGAATCGGTGTGTAACCCCACACACAGGCAGACATACACAGACAGACACACACACGCACACGCACACGCACACGCACACGCACACGCACACACACACACACACACACACACACACACACACACACACACACACACACACACACACACACACGGACACACACGGACACACACGGACACGGACACGGGCATGGACACATACGGACACGGACGCGGACACGGACACGGACACGGACACGGACACGGACACGGGCACGGACACGGACACGGACACGGGCACGGACACGGACACGGACACGGACACGGACACGGACACGGACACGGACACGGACACGGCACACACGGACACGGACACGGACACGGACAGGACACGGACAGACACGGACACGGACACGGACACGGACACGGACACGAGACACGGACACGGACACGGACACGGACACAGATAATGACACAGACACAGACACAGACGCAGACGCAGACGCAGACGCAGACGCAGACGCAGACGCAGACGCAGACGCAGACGCAGACGCAGACGCAGACACAGACACAGACACAGACACAGACACAGACACAGACACAGACACAGACACAGACACAGACACAGACACAGACACAGACACAGACACAGACAGACACAGGCACAGACAGACACACACACCCATACGCACACCCACACACACACACGCACGCACGCACACGCACATACACACACACTCCCACTCCCACTCCCACTCCCACTCCCACTCCCACTCCCACTCCCACTCCCACTCCCACTGCCACTCCCACTCCCATGCCCACGCCTACGCGCTTGCCCACGCCACACACACATACACACACACGCGCGCGCGCCACACACACACACACACACACACACACACACACACACACACACACACACACACACACACACACACACATACACACTGACTTCCAGACATGATAGCCGATTTGGCGAAACTTGGACAAACGTTGTAAAATGAGCTAATAAGTCGATTTAGCGATCGTGAGAAAAAAGTCGATCGCATAACCTTCTATATATGCATATGTATATGTAAGTTGGAAGGTGAAAACAGATAATAATTTATAATGCATGGGATAAGCATATAGGGTCTTTACAAATCAGATGGTACACGTAGTTTTAAAATAGTCTAAAAATACTAGCTCAATGTTTTAATTAGCTGACAAAACTATTGTTGTTAATATTCGTTCGATAGTTCCTTCAGAAGAAGCTTTTGAACCGCGCAACCTGTCGAAAATTCTAAATTAAGAATAATAAACCCTTGAAGCCTTGATTCAATAGAACTGAGAATTTTATTCAATAATTTTGGACTTTGTGTTTAAAATGACTACAACCTTCCCTTATACAATCTCAAGCTCTCTTTCTTATTCCTTGACAGTTAATTTTCATTTGAATTTTCCATAGGTAACGAAAATTTCCAAATTGAGTAGCTATGAAAAATTTCAGTTTTGGAATCAAGAACTTTGATTCGGTAATTAGTAGACACAAAAAAACGAAACTGATTTGTTTTGACATTTCATAAACTAATTCACCTTTTTTAGTGACTTTCGTGATTTTTGAATCTGAATAGTTAATTCAAAATTGTTATTGTTATTATCATTCCTGTTATTATTGTTCGTTTGTTATCATTTATTTATTCATTATTTATCATTTGTTTTGTATTTGAGATGGCTACATTTACTAGTGCTGAATATGACATTACCTTTATGTACGTATACAGTAATGGAGACGCATCCTTTGCACAAAGAGAGTACGCATGGCGATTTCTCAACATACGAAGTTTTCATGTGAGAGTATTTCTTTGAACCTATCGCAGAATTGCGGAAACTGGTACTGTTAAAAAAATACAAACGGTGGTGCACTTGGGAATGCAGACTTAGATGAAGCAATATTACAAACAGTAGAAGATACTCCCATGACGACTGTCCGCAAAGTTTGGTCTGCACTATACTCGACTTCAAAGGTTAGAAGAGAACAATTTTGCCAGGAGACTTTAATTTTGTCATTTTATCTTAAATGCTGACAGAGAGGATGTAAATCCACATTTCAAAACAGAAACATATTTCCAAAGGAAATTTGGTGTGAATGTAAGGTTGGGCGCAATAAGTAATAAATTGGTAGGTCCATATTTTCTTCGTAGCGTTTTGATAGGAGAAGGGTACGAAGAATTCCTGCGAAACCACATGGAAGAATTTTTGGATGATATACCTATCATTGATAGACAACACGTAATTTTCCAACACGACGGTTGTCCAGCACATTATTGTCTAAATGTTCATGCGTTGTTAAATGAATGGTTTCCAAACCGGTGGATAGGTAGGCAAGAACCAATTGCGTGGCCGGTTAGAAGCCCGGGTTTAACGCCTTCAAATGTTCACACATGGGGAAGACTGAAGGAATTGGTTCATGCGACAGAAATCCATACTCGTGCGCAATTAATAGAAAGGAGCGAGAAGAATGAAGAATGATTTTGAAACAAAAATTCCCTATCAAGAAATAAGAAAGAGAGCTCAACCCTGTATAAAAGACGGTGTTGGTCATTTTGAACATAAAATGTAAAATTATTGAAGAAAATTCTCAATTCTATTGAATCAAGGCTTCAAAGATGCATTATTTTCAATTTAGAATTTTCGAGAGATAGCGCGGTTGAAACACTTTTTCTGGTGAAATTATTGAACGAATTTTGACAAAAATGGTTTTATCGGAAAATTAAAACATTGAGCTAGTTTCTTAGACTATTTTAACGTTACATGTAGAAAATAGTTTAAGTTATAACCAATAGAAAATTTTAAATCAATTTTGGTTTCTTTCATATTCTGATTTTAAATCTCTACAATTTTCTTCTTATAAGTACATTCCTCATACTTTTGCATTTTTAAGTCAAATATATTTTGTACTATTAAAAGCTGAACGAAAAGTACTATTTAAAAGGGCCAATTCATACAGAATCAGCTTAAACTGAACGAAAATAGGGAATTACTACAAAATCACAAAATCTCAAATTTTCATCATCTTGCTTTCGTTTACCTGTACAGGTGTATGTAAATCGCCACTTTCAGGTTGGTCAAAGTTTATGTTTATTCCATCCGTCGGTTATAAAGTCGTTAAGGCTGTGTAAGCTGATATATAACATCAAACCACTACCGTTTAAAACAGTGAAAATTGTGTAGATCCTACACTTCATATAATTACTTTCGTGGAACCATCTCGTATTGCTTCTTGTTACTCGTGTACCTAAAATATTAAAACTTTGTTTAAATATTTCTGTTTAAAACATGTATTTTACTTACATATGATTTTATTTGTTCGGTATTTATAATGGACTTATATTTAATAACTGTAAACTGCACGTACCAGTTGGTTACGTTTGATCTTATGAATTGTTAGTTGTGTTGAGAAATTATTTCTATCTCACGTATAGTTAACTTCCTTACTGCTGTCGCGTTGAGTGACTATATTACTGTCACAATTCAGTAATCCTCTACTGGATTAATTTCTTTTTTTTTATCTGCTATTTTTTTAACCCTACTTAACCATGAATGGAATGTGCAGTTTGCTATTGTAAATTGAGTTATTATTGGGGCTACGAATGTTCAATTGATATGAGAAAATAAAGATGGTTCTGATTCTATTTGATAAGCATTGAACGTGTTGGTGGAGAATAAAGGTTGAGTAAAGCGCAATTTCCTTCGCTTCTGTTGACGTCGGCTTAACTATCTCTAATGAGAACTGTGAGTAATTAAAATTAAACTAGAGATTTGGTTAAAGTATGGAATTATGTAAATGATGTTTACAAATAAACCACACAAGCTTACCTTTCTAATTTTGGTGTATGTTATTACATGTTCATGCTTATGATTCAATACGTAATTTAGATCAATACATTTAACATGGTTTGCTTTATCAATGAATATAATGCATAATTGATAATTAATCTTAAGAACTCAATCGTTTAAGGTTGTTTCGTTCTATACAGGGTGTCCCGGGAACTGACGTACATCCGAAGACAGGGGGTAGAGGACAACAATTGGAGTTGTTTCGACTTATACTTTTTTTTTCTGCGGCGCTTTGTTTGAGTTCTGCAGTGCGATAAAGGTTCTTTTGCGAAATCAGTTTTTTTTTTAGGTTTTTACGGAAACGGTACGTGATAGCTGGAAACTAGTGACACTTTTACTACTGATATCATGGGTGAACAGTGGTGCACATTTTTTTTTAATTCTAACACAATGGAGAGTTCAAGATGGCGGAGGAAATCATTTTCTCGAATTAGGTGACATTTTGGGGAATGGAGTTTCAGTTACAGTTAAACAGAAAAATTAAAAAAGAAATTAAAATTTTTTAACTTTAAGAAAAACTGCATGTCTTGTGGCGCCCAAAAAATTGGTCTCATTTAGCTGAAATTTTATAGATAATTAATCCTAATTCTCGTTAGCAATAATACCAAATTTCAGCTTAAAATAATTAAAACTGTAGAAATGGCAGAATTTTAATATTTAATTCGGTAAAAAAAATTAATCGAGTGGTATATAAAAATAGGTAAACATTTCTTATTTACCTTCAGAGAATATGTGCAACAATCGTGGGAATGAAATAAATTACCAGTTTAATGTTAAAACAATAGTGAATTAAATACAGCGATTACAAGCAAATAAATGACATACAGTAATAGTGAAAATATTTAAAGCACTTTTACTAGTTCACAAACAAAAAACAAATTTAAATGTTTCCAAGAATAACCAGTGTTTTATTGCCAAACATTACAAAAACAGATCAAAGTGACCACCTCCAGCTCGAATGGAGGGGTCCAATCTTCGTCTCATCGATTGCCGTACTCTCTCAAAAATACCAGATTCGTTTCGTATTGAGTTACACCCAGCGATCATGCGATTCCTTAAATCCTCCTCGCTTTCAGCATGAGTTGCGTACTCCAACGGTTTCAGATGGCCGCATAGGAAAAAATCCAACGAGTTTAGGTCCGGCGATCGTGCAGGCCATAAGTTATGTCCACCTGGGCCAATCGAGCGATTTCGGTATGTTGCTATTAAAAACTCTCGAGCCACCCTACCAAAATGCGGTGGTGCACCATCATGTATAAACTACATTCTATGTCGTATTGCTAATGGTACATCTTCAAGAAAGGCAGGAAGCGTATGTTGCAAAAAAGTTGTATATGCCTCTCCGGTCAGCTTTCCTGGTAGAAATACTGGACCAATCATACAGTCACCCACAACTGCAACCCAAACGTTCAACGATAATTGATGATGGAAACGAAGTCGACATATATCGTATGGATTTTCATCAGCCCAGACATGGTTGTGACAATTTCTTATAGTATTTCGAGAAAAACTCACTTCGTCGGTAAAAAGAATCAAACACAATAGTTGACGGATGTCAATCAATTTCTACAAAAGCCATTGGCAGAATGCAAAACGAAGTGGAAAATCAGCAGAAAGCAGTTCTTAAACGCGTTGGATGTTACATGGGTACAACAAATTTTCTCTAAAAATGTGTCAAACAGTTCCATTACTCACGGGGAAAAACCATCTGCAACTCTTATGGTAGAGGTTCGTGGAGTTTCCTCAATCCTGTTCAGCACATTCTCTTCTAGCTCTGGCGTTCGTCTTGTCCTTGGTCTCCCTGATTCTCCATTTCGATTCAATTTGCCTGCTTCGCGCAGACATCGATGAATATTTTCGCTAAGTCTTCTATCAGGAACATTTTGGTTAGGATATCGTTCACAGTACAGGCGTCGAGCTTCTGCTCAATTGCCATCAGCCAGTCCATAAATGAAATGCATATCAGCGTCTCAGCATTGGAATACTGATTCATGATTAATTTTTTCACACAATTCGACAGATAACAATGATGCGAGATGCTGTCAAATTAAAATTTACGTTGAACAACTGAACATTGGAGGTGGTCATTCTTGCAAAGTTACGATAATTTAAGTGTTTTCAGTATTACTGTATGTAATTTATTTGCTTGTTTGCGCTGTATTTGATTCACTAATATTTTACAATTAAACTAAATAGAAAATGTTTATCTATTTTTATACAGTTCGCTACACAAATTAAAATCAATCAAAGACTTTTTTAGCGCATTTCCGCGTAAAAAACAAAATAAATTCTTTAATTAAATGCTTAATGCGCGTTTTTGTGAAGGTACTCCCATTACATTGGTTTTTATTTTTTATCTCGAAAAGTAAGCCGAAAACTCGAGAGCCAACAAAATTACTAATACACAATATCTACGGGGTGATACATTTCCGAGTGTAGGAGACAGAATTTCGTAAAAATGCAAGAGACAACAAAGTTTCTAAATCGAATGAGGAACACACATCCTCGATCGCTGAAGATCAATGGCGTAACCAAATAACATTTGGGGGGCAAAATGTGAACCTCGCCCCCCAAAATATATCACCCTGTAGATATTCAATATCGGTAAGATTAAAATATTACCTCCTAAAGTGTAATAAGCGTTCCAAATGTCAAATAGATGTATTAAAAATTGTAGGAGGAATTTAAGAAAAACTAGGAAAATAGAAAAACTTCAACACTGCATCTTTTAACCCTTTGAGTCACAGCGGTTTCACTGTGAAACCACCTATCTAATTGATTCTACAATGAATCCAAACATCAATGTCACTAATATTTTTGAATAAGATGTCGCTAATGGTGCCATCTATTAACTAGTAACGGAAGTTTTCATCTTGAATACTATAGCTCCTTGAAGTTGTCATTACAAAGTCTGGATTGCGTAGAGTGAGACGAACTGTCAGTCGTGTTTACATTCGATTTGTTTTTAGTTATAAATAATCGCTTTTTGGTGTTATTATTTTTAACAGGACTAATCAGTAAGGTATGTAATCACAGAATAAATAATAAATGCAATAAAAGTTTAATATTTTTTTGTTAAAACTACAAAAATATTGGTGGTTATGCTGTAATACCACTATGAACCTCGTGTCTACATAGCTGCGGTTTTTTTTCAGGATGTCAACTTACGAAAAACGAGTAGCACATTTGAAAAGAATGTGGGAAGAATTTGACGAAATTCCTTCTGGGAACGAGTCAGAAGATAGTGAGGAAGGTGATGACATTGGTGACCTAGAGGGAAATTATGTAGTTGCTGCGGACAACTTTTTAATTTCAGATATTCCTACCCATCCAGATATTCCTACCACTGAAGTTGTATCTGATGATGTTGAAATGACAACTCTACAGCAGGACCAGGAAAATGATGAGGACGATACACCGTTGGCAGAACGTTTATATAACGAAGGTATTTTCTGGCTGGACGAATATCATCCACAAAAATTTCAAGAGTTTTCGGAAAACGTTGGTCCTTGCATTGAAGCTGTTGAACCATTGGATGTGTTTATGCAGTTATTTTCTGAAGAGCTGCTGGATTTAATAGTTTATCAAACAAATTTATATTGTACCCAAAAGAATGGTGGAAATAATAACGTTCCTACCAATAAAGAGGAACTGAAAATTTTCCTGGGTATTAATCTTTTAATGGGAATTAAAAAATTACCTTCCTACAAAGATTACTGGTCCGCAATTCCCCAGTATAGGGATGCTTTTATTTCATCATCGATGCCTGTAAATAGATTCAGTTGGTATTTGTCGCATTTGCATATTAATGATAATTTTAATGCTCCAGGCAGAAATTCTGAGAATTACGATAAACTATACAAAGTGCGCCCTCTTCTTACAACCTTGTCCGAAACTTATAGAACATGTTACAATCCATCTGAACACCAGTCAATCGATGAATCAATGATTCCTTTCAAGGGAAGAAGTACGCTCAAACAATATATGCCTGATAAACCCACTAAACGGGGTTACAAGGTTTGGGTGAGAGCAGATAAACATGCATATGTTTCGCAATTCCAAATTTATGAGGGGAAACGAAATGAAGTTGTTGAAAAGCAACTTGGAATGAGAGTGATAAAAGAACTTAGCAGACAGCTTACTGGCAAGGACTACTCTTTATTTTTTGACAATTACTTTAGTTCACCAGGGCTTATGGTGTACCTCCAACTACAAAAAATAAAAGCGGCCGCTACAACACAAGAGAGGAGAAAAGATTTCCCCAAATCATTTCGTCGCGACAAAGAAATGGATAGAGGGCAGTGGGATTGGTTGTCGACTAGAACTGGCGTTACTGCGCTAAAGTGGATGGATAAGAAAGGCATTAATTTTTTATTAAATTTTCACGATCCAACCCAAATAAATGATGTAAACAGGAAGCTGAAAGATGGTACATCCGAAAAAGTTACCTGTCCACCAGCTGTGCTTGACTACAATATACACATGGGTTACGTTGACAAAGCAGATATGCTCAAAGCTTGCTACTGCCTTGATCGAAAATCCAAAAGTGGTGGCATAGAATATTTTTCATTTCCTGGATACAACTATAGTCAACGCATTTGTAATTTTTTCTTATAACTCTCTTGTCTATAAAGAAAAATCCATGACACTCAAACAGTTCAAATTAGCTATAGCGACAGGATTAATTGGTGCTCATAATAATTTTGAAAGAAGAGGTAGAAAATCTTCTTTGAAAATTAATTCATTCAAAACAAATGTACTTCAAGAGATTCGATTCAATAAGGCGGAGCATTTACCAGTACGAACTACATCTAGAAGATGTGGATTTTGTTCTACCAAGAAGGAAGTTCATCGGTCCAAATGGGAATGTAGTGTTTGCAAAGTGGCCCTTTGTTTAAGTGAAAATAAAAATTGTTTTTTTTCCTTTCATACCAAATAAATCGTCCATACAGTTCTGTTCAAAACTAACTTTTCCTTAAAATGTATTATTAATTTGAATTACAATATTAGTTTCCACATGGCAATATTTGTAGTTGTATACCTGTACATTCATAGTGGTTACAATGGGTAACCACCTATTTTTTTTTTGTTAAAAATTTTAAAAATAAAAAAAAATACTAAACAGTGTTACTTTTTAATATGTTTTCTACTTATTCTAGAAATTTTAAGAGTACCAGTTATTTTTTTGTAAATTCGTGACAAAGGGTTACACGAACTGTTTCCGGACCAATATTTATAGGAATCATAACCTCAGGAATCACACCCTTGCAGATTGACATGCCTTTTTAAACACCCTTCATATATATATATATATATATATATATATATATATATATATATATATATATATGCAGGGTGGCAGACTTAAGCAGGATTGCTCCATAACTCCCTTACTATTACAAATACGAAAAAATGTTTTATATAAAAGTTGTCCACAGTCATCAACTACACGTTTTAAAATTATTTTCAGAAATGGCGGACTTCCGGTTATACCGGAAACTCATGCCAACTTCGTTATTTTAAATAGAACAACCTATATATTATTACATTTCTTAATTTCTCGTTGAATTTAAAGGTCACTTTAATAACATACTATGGGTCTACGTCGCATTGCTTCTGAGTTATTTGACATTTTGTAGAAAAAATGACGTTTGCAGTGTCTCCGAAAACTTTCAATATCTCGAAGACGGATACCGGTAGAGAGATGTGGCTTTCGTTTTTTACTTCCGCAAGGGGTACCACATCATTGTCATTCATTGCCAAAAATCTTGCTTTTAGAATTCAATAATTTCTATCGCTTAACTAACTGACGTTTCCGGAGAAATAAGAAAAATGTAATTCGTTTAAATGACAAAAATAACTTCTAATTTAAATTCACATTTAATATAGTAGCTTGCTTTTTTGATATCAGATTACTTAAAATGACGCATGGAATGCAGTTTTTATTTTAGACTACACAGAAAATGCGATATGACAGAGATATATCTTGTGTCGAGGAAAAATAGATAAAATAGAAATTTTGTTGGCATATTCTAATTCTTAAGGCATTTTATGAATCGATGAAGCTAATTTAAAGATAAAAAAGTAAAATTGAATCTTATTTCGCAACCATTCATAGCCAACTAGTCTGAAAGAAAAATGTATTGATAATTCGGTTATTTTCAATTTTAGACCAATATTGCTAATGAAATAAGTTTTCCTACTGTTTTCTTAAACGCCACATTCAATTGTTTTTCTGTTCTCACCATCCATCTTAATCAGCAGGAAAATTTACTAACTTAACCGACTTTGTATCTCGAATAATAACATATATATATATATATATATATATATATATATATATATATATATATATATATATATATATATATATATATATATATATATATATATATATATATATATATATATATATATATATATATATATATATATATATATATATATTGACATCGGACACAGTGTTCCACTTTATGGTTAAAATTTTTTAATAAGAGCTGACTAATATCCTACATTTTTATGGATCAATCAAACTTGCTGACATCTAGTCTGGTTTGTAAGAAATTTCAAGATTTAAATTTTTTGAACGCAAAAGTGTTACAAATTTAGATGAAAATGCATATCTTTAATTCATCACTTTACGATAGTAGTGCTATATTAATACACAAATTCAAGTATACTTTTGGCATGTTGTTACGTGCGGAATGTGGCAACATTGCAGTATATTTGTAGACTCAGTTCTTAGAATTTGTTTTTAAAATGAAATTCTAATGAAGTCGTTTTATTTAGCTAGATGTTATTGTTGCGTCCGGTGTGTACGTATACCTATAAGATAAATATTTCTGCATTAACTTTCAGAAATTAAAAAAAAATGAAATGGGTAAGGTATATAAAAATCGCTTCATAAACGGTTTATAGTTTGCTGCTACGAAATGCACAAAAAAAACTATTAACACCAATGTATACCTTATAAATTATTTATGATTATTTCGTCTCTACAACCAAAGTATACTATTGCGCATATAGAATGCAGTTGACAAGTACGCAAAAATGTTATTTTTGTATTTTATTCTGTTTGGACACATTGTTACATATAGTGCACTATAATGGGTCGTAGCGAAAAAATGCTTGTATTATGCTTTATACCAGCTAACGGGGGTACGCTTTTATTAATTTTAATTTAGTATATTATGTATTAATAATAAATAATTAATTACGTCATTATAAATATGTAATACTTGTTTACCGTGTAACCGTGTTTATGTAGGTAATGAGTAGTATACATTATAAGTATGCTTCAGCATATTTAGCTTGCTTCTAAATTAAATTAATGCGTATGTGCTCATCTGAATTGCAACGATGAATACGTTCAGTTTTCAAGAACATGTTTTTCTGTTTTGGACGCTGTGGACATGTTTAAATTTTTTTTCTTTGCCTTTA
Source organism: Vesta saturnalis (assembly GCA_036346205.1). Classification (NCBI taxonomy): domain Eukaryota; kingdom Metazoa; phylum Arthropoda; class Insecta; order Coleoptera; family Lampyridae; genus Vesta; species Vesta saturnalis. The sequence goes on from JARFJB010000400.1 coordinate 1,258,723, forward strand.
ATTGTTTCAAAACATTCAATGTGTATTTTTCACTTGCATAACAATGCGCATAGCCAGAAGGTTGTTCCCCTACAACACGGGTGGCACGAATATTTTGATTCATTATTATCCATCAGTCAAGATACTTCCCATATTCAGTTCTATTAATGTAGAAGAAATTAGCGAACAAGTGAACACTTAAATCCCAAACATACACAAAAAAAATTGGGAAACAAGTTATTTAACAAATACATAAATCCACACCTACTAACACCCCACCCACCCAAAATATGTATAAAACAAACAAAAAACATACCAAAGTAGCTAAAACAAAAAAATCTAATACAAAAAAAGCGCACACAAGTAACGAAATTAGCAAGCGAATAAACCCGACCTCCAAATAAAAAAACATTAACAATCAGGTAAATACTCCAACACTGAGCATAAGTTCGCAATAACACACATATAAACACAAATACATAAGTTACTAAATGTCCAAACATAAACATCCAAGGACGCGAACAAAAAACTAGAAAACAAGTTACTCGACGTTGAAACATACAAACACGGAGACCCCGAAACAAGGAAACTAACCAACAAGACTCTGGAAACATCCAAACATCTCGATTCAAGCATGTTTTTAACTATTCTTGTACATTTCGTGCATACTTGTAAAGTTTGAGTGTGTAATGGCGTAAATATTGTTTTAAGTTCTGCTCGTCTTCGGATGTTGCTCTTTGAGTGTCTGAAGTCACCCCTTTGGCATTTCCAAAAAAACAAAATCGTATAGGTTATTCGCGTTCCCAACCCTGGTTCAATAAGGCTTGTGTTGGTGGTGCAATATCTTGGAAAATTAAATCTTATACTACTTGGAAACGGTCGAGAGTCATATAGTCGACGCTGATGTTAGAAATATCTGCAAATTGTTACAACTACATGTAAAAAGCTGCTAGAACAACGAAAATGCAATGAACTAGCTGGGCAGTCGTAAATTTTGGTACATCTTCATTTCCCCCCATGATATCTTTTAACGGATCTGTAGTTGCTAATTCGGTAGACAAAGCCAATTTTTTGTGCATTTACTTGTATAAAACACTGGTCTTAATGGAAAAGATGTGCAACTTTTCTTCATACGCTATGAAACCAATTAATTTTCGAGACAAGCTTCTGGAATCGATCAACAATAGGCTTGATCGTAATAAGACGATAGGCCCAGACCGTATTTCATCTATTGTCTTTAAGAAATATTCCACCAAACTAGTACTTGTCCTGTATAAGCTCTACTCGACCACTATGTATTCTGGGGAATTTCTTTCATTATGGAAGTTAGCAAATGTTCAACCTATTCCGAGAATAGGCGACCGATCCCACTAACTACTGACCAATTGCCACCACTTCCATTTTGTATAAAGTCATGGAAAAGGCCTTAAATATAGCAAACTCCTTACTGACCAGGTGATCTTCTTTCACATGTAACCCAAGTTTGGAGCAATAAATTAAAATAATCCGTGCTTCAGATATCTCAAACACATTTGACCAAGTTTGACATAAGTGTTTACTTGCACAGCACACCTCGTTTGGGTTAACTGATACGCTCATCAACTGGGTTTTCAGTTTCCTCCATAAAAGACGAAGAATAATGATTATTGTATCTTTTCACGTGCATTGTTTCAACAATTACCAAATCACTAATGATTTCTAGAAGCGGACGGTGTCATTTACACGTTATCAACTCAAACAACTTATAACGACATTAATTACACTACTTAGTAGGTTATTGTTATAACGAAAATGATCTTGGAATCGGTCACCAAAGCTATATATTTTAAACTAGTCTCTAATTTTGCACTATGGGTGACATTTTTTATAAAACCCACCTTTAGCTATTTTTAATAGTATGATCACTACGGGGTGAATTGATAGGACGAATCACAATTTCTTCACCTCGTAGTACTAAACGGTTTTGGTATGAAGTGGTACAATGTTTCATAGACTCATTAAATGGTCATGAATATTGAGGAAATTGGTTTATTAAGGAAAAGTACATTTATGTATGACCAGTTAATTAACCCATGAAGTATAATGAATGCGTTTGGGTCACAAAGGAAAAATAAAAATGAGCTTTGGTTAAAAAGATTACTATTTTTTCTTTTTCGCATATAAATTACACGTAATCAACCACAAACAATTCACAGATGCCTTGAAGATTTTTTTGAACCCAAATACTTTGAAGAAAAAGGCAATGGACTATGATCAGATTGATATAAATGCATAGTAATTTCGTAGAAGTTATGAAAACAGATAAATTCCATTCTGAATGTTCATTAGTCATTATGGAAAGTATAAATATAATTATGAATAACAATATTTATACTATTGATATGACACAGTCACACATTTTGTTCAAACGTGTTGGATTTATTTAATAATAATATTTATACCTGTAATAATGACGTAGTCTGTTAAAATATGTTATTTTGATAACTATAGCGTACCAAAATATTACAAATACATAAATGTTGGGCCAAAAATTTTAAGAGAATGGTTTACCTATAGATAGTCCAATTTTACCATTACTTGCAAATGTGTTTAGTAAAACTTAGGTTTAGAACATGTTCAGGGGTTTGTAAATAACAATAATTTACACACAAAATTTAATGAAATATTAGGGTGGCCCATAAAAAATGTCGGTTCTTTAGAGTTTCTTATTGAGCCCTTCTGCTCCTATCTAGAAAACATTTTGTATGTTAATACTATGCAGTATTAAAAGCTAATCAAGCAGGCGAATATCCCCGTCTAATTTTCTTCTGATATTCTTTTGATTCTGACTAGCAATAAACGTCAAAATGGCTGACAATAAATACGAAGTTTTAATACTGTTGCATCATTACTGGAAACAAAACGTTTCTGCAACAGCCGCAGTTAAAAAAATATGCGAAGTGGAAGGGGAAGGAATAGTGAACATTCGTACGGCGCAGCGCTGGTTTCGAAAATTTACAGGCGGAGAGACAAGTCTCAAGAGGAAACAAAGTTCTGGCCGACCCAACTCGTTAAGTAACGCTGAACTTCGAGATGTTGAAGCAAATCCATCGACAAGTAGGTACCCTTAAGTTGTCAGCAGAACTTGGGTATTCCAAAGAAACCGTAAGGCGCCATTTGCATCAACTTGGAAAAGCCAATAGACGCTGTAGAGAAGTTCCTCACGATTTAATGCCAGCAATGGCAGAAAGGCGAGTTCAGGTTTGTGACCAACTGCTTTCCAATCCTTGGGATGAACGTTTCTTTAAATAGATCGTTACTTGCGATGAAAAGTGGATTTACTTAAATAACCCTAGCACATAAAATCAGTGGATTACTTTTGGGCAACCTGCATTGCTGGTTCCCAAACGAGAAAGGTTCCAAAGGAAGGTTATGCTTTGTGTATGGTGGAATTTTGAAGGGGTTATTCATTTTGAGTTGGTTTCTGATGAGTAGACGATTGATGCTAACATTTACAGTCAACAGTTGGATAGAATGCATGATGCTCTAAGTCGGCGTTGCCCTGGATTGGAGAATAGATGACGGGTAATTCTATAACAAGACAACGCCAAACCTCATACTGCAGCTGAAGCTCAACAAAAATTAGGGAATTGAATTTGGAGCTTCTTCCTCATCCAGCTTACAGCCCGGACCCGGCGCCTTCCGATTATCACTTATTACGATCGATGGCGCACTTCCTTCGTGGATGGAATTTTACAAGTGTTGAGGAAGTTGAAGCTGCATGCCGAGAATTCTTTAATTCCAAAGATGCTACATGGTATCGTCGTGGCATTGAAGATCTTGCAGAAAGATGGCGAAAGATATTACTTTACAATGGTTTATACTTTAGTGAATAAAAGTTTTCATTTGTTATTTTATCATTAAATAAAGCTATTCATAAAAAAAACGTCATTTTTTATAGACCATCCTATTTAGAACAAAAGAACTTTTTAGATGAAAATTAACACACTTCAATTTAATATCCACAGAGTTTATTACAATTTTTCCAGTTTAACGATATACATTTGGGTGCAGAATAGAGCCCTGAGAGAACTTTATAATAAATTCAAGATCCGTTTTTTTGGGCCGGGTCATTTGGACAGAAGAGTACAAATTTTTGAAAGAGGACATAGCGAGCCAAAGCAATTTTCACAATTTTAATCTGAACGTGTATTGTTGGTTACCATATAATTAGTTACATTAGTATTTGTACGACGAAATATTAAGTGAAGCAATCCCAGGGATTTTTGACAATTTGTCTTTGATTGCGTTAATAGTGTTACACGATCAATCCGCGTCTACGTCACCATTAAAATAGCGGGTTGTCGAAGTAACTCTCAGGTATCCGTAAGTTGTAAATTAGCTAAAAATGACTTCAAACATTTACACTTACCAAGATTAATTCTCAAAAAAGGCTAAAGACGTCACTGTAAATAAAACCTATTTTCGGAAATACATGCAGAGGTCAGGATTATTCCATGTGGAACACGAAAATAGTAACCTAATTGGTTAAGATGGTAACTCAAATGCAAATGTACTACCACAGTTACTAAACAATTCCTGAATAACAAATCCAGAATACGCAAAATATGACAATTAAACCTTAACGCTACTTTTAAAATTGCATGCAAGTGCTCAATCAATATAACTAACTTCAACACAATAATCGAGGAACCGTTAAATTTGGAAACTCTTCAGGGTTCATCAAAACAAATTTTAACGTTATTTAATCTCTGTATTACTAAACATTTTGTGTGAGATATAATTGTTAAATTTGTACCAAAAATATTTCAACCAGATCCTAATTCAACTAGTGGTACGTAAATTAATAACTGTTAAATGCAAAATTAGCTTTGCTTTCGTTTGTACAAAATATGAATAACACTCGTGACTAATCGCCAACATAATATCCAAAGGTGGTTTTAAAATGTAAATTTAATAAATCCCTTTTGGGAATCCCTAACCTGAAAACACAAAGTCGATATGCAAATAAGTAATACAAAATTTAGCGTAATACCTCGGTTTAATATTTCGAGTTATTTGGTATTAAGGAAAAAGAGGTACGTAAACAGCCTCTAGTAAAAATGACCCTTTTCACTATTACTTTAAATTAATCAAGAAACGTCACTGCAAATCTCTCAACTATATTTAATTTGGATAAATAACTATAACTCTGCCACCAAAGGTGGCTCCCTTACTATCTACTTATATCTCCTGCTTTATGAATTTTTGGTCACACAAAATTTATATCTATCCATATAATACATTGGCAACTGGATGCCACGCCCATTTTATAAAGACAGAAAGTTCATGTATTAAGTACGTCCGTTGGTGTCGCGACACCTGCTGGTGCAAGTAAACCGGTTTTGAACCTTGTCGTCGCTCATCGTCCTCATTACCGATCGATACCTTATTGAACGGTATCCACACTAATCTTCACAAATTTATTACACGTATTAATATTATACTAAACTTTAGTCTCTTTCCTGATCTATGGAAATTTACAATGGAGACATCAATATGAAAGAGCAGTAACAAACAATTAGTTAATAATCTTAACCTCTTTTCGATACTTTCAAGAGCAGACATTTCCTTTACATTTTTTTGAAATTTACTATTACTTTTTAATACGTTACTATATCGTTTTCTGAATTCAAAACCAAGTAATCAATTCAATAAAGTATACTGTATTATTTGCTAGCGATTTCAATTCCTAGAATTAAAAATTGATACTTCACAAGTTTTTTATTATGAAAATAACCTGACACTAATTTTGAATTAAATGGATGCTGAAACTGAATCTTTCGTGGAAAAGTTAAGACCTTGCTGCGAGTATGTGTGTGTGTGTGTGTGTGTGTGTGTGTGTGTGTGTGTGTGTGTGTGTGTGTGTGTGTGTGTGTGTGTGTGTGTGTGTGTGTGTGTGTGTGTGTGTGTGTGTGTGTGTGTGTGTGTGTTGTGTGTTGTGTGTGTGTTGTGTGTGTATGTGTAGTGTATGTGTGTATGTGTGTATGTGTGTTGTATGTAGTGTGTATGTGTGTGTGTGTATGTGTGTATGTGTGTATGTGTTGTGTGTGTATGTGTAGTGTGTGTGTATGTGTGTATTAGTGTGTATGTGTGTATGTTGTATGTTGTATGTGTGATGTGTGTTGTGTGTGTTATGTTGTATGTGTATTGTGTATGTGTATGTGTGTTGATGTGTGTATGTGTGTATGTGTATGTTGTATGTATGTGTGTGTTGTATGTGTTTGTTGTATTTGTGTGTGATGTGTGTATGTGTGTATGTGTGTATGTGTGTATGTGTTATGTGTGTATGTGTATGTGTATGTGTGATGTGTATTGTGTATGTGTATGTGTATGTGTGTATGTGTGTATGTGTGTATGTGTGTATGTATGTGTGTATGTGATGTATGTTGTGTATGTGTGTATGTGTTTGTGATGTGTGATGTTGTGTATGTGTGTATGTGTGTATGTGTGTATGTGTATGTGTATGTGTGTATGTGTGTGTGTATGTGTTGTATGTGTGTGTGTATGTGTATGTGTTATGTGTGTATTGTGTATGATGTGTATTGTGTATGTGTGTATGTGTGTATGTGTGTGTGTGTGTGTATGTATGTGTATGTGTATGTGTATGTTGTATGTGTGTGTGTATGTGTGATGTGTATGTGTGTATGTGTGTATTGTGTATGTGTGTATGTGTATGTTGTGTGATGTGTGTGTGTGTGTATGTGTGATGTGTGATGTGTGTATGTGTGTATGTGTGTATGTGTGTATGTGTGTATGTGTGTATGTGTGTATGTGTGTATGTGTATTGTGTATGTGTGTATGTGTTATGTGTGTATGTGTGTATTGTGTATGTGTATGTGTGTATGTGTGATGTGTGTATGTGTGATGTGTGTGTATGTGTGTATGTGTGTATTGTGTGTGTGTGTATGTGTTGTTGTTGTGTATGTGTATTGTGTATGTGTGTATGTGTTGATTGTGTATGTGTGTATGTGTGTATGTGTGTGTATGTGTGTATGTGTGTATGTGTGTATGTGTGAATGTGTGTATGTGTGTTGTGTAGTGTGTAGTGTATGTGTTATGTATGTGTATGTGTGTATGTGTGTGTGTGTGTGTATGTGTGTAGTGTGTATGTGGGTATGTGTATGTGTGTATGTGTGTATGTGTGTATTGTGTATGTGTGTATGTGTATGTGTGTATGTGTGTATGTGTGTATGTGTGTGTATGTTGTGTATGTGTGTATGTGTGTATGTGTGTATGTGTGTATGTGTGTATGTGTGTATGTGTGTGTGTGTGTATGTGTGTATGTGTGTATGTGTGTGTTGTGTATGTGTGTTGTGTATGTGTGTATGTGTGTATGTGTGTATGTGTGTATGTGTGTATGTGTGTATGTTGTGTGTATGTGTGTATGTGTGTATGTGTGTATGTGTGTATGTGTGTATGTGTGTATGTGTGTATGTGTGTATGTGTGTATGTGTGTATGTGTGTATGTGTGTATGTGTATGTGTGTATGTGTGTATGTGTGTATGTGTGTATGTGTGTATGTGTGTATGTGTGTGTGTATGTGTATGTGTGTATGTGTGTATGTGTATGTGTGTATGTGTTGTGTGTAGTGTCTGTGTGTGTGTGTATGTGTGTATGTGTGTATGTGTGTATGTGTGTATGTGTGTGTGTGTATGTGTGTATGTGTGTATGAGTGATGTGTGTATGTGTATGTGTTATGTGTGTATGTGTGTATGTGTGTATTGTGTGTGATGTGTGTATGTGTGTTATGTGTGTATGTGTGTATGTGTGTAGTGTGTGATGTGTAGTGTGTGTATTGATGTGTATGTGTGTAGTGTGTAGTGTTTGTGTGTATGTGTGTATGTGTGTATGTGTGTATGTGTGTATGTGTGTGTGTGTGTGTTGTGTGTTGTGTGTATGTGTGTATGTGTGTATGTGTGATGTGTGTATGTGTATGTGTGTTGTGTATGTGTATGTGTGTATGTGTGTATGTGTGTATGTGTGTATGTGTGTGTGTTTTTTTTTTTACTTAATAATTTATTCAGCATGCCCCATTATTACAATAATAATACATGCTTTTAATTTTACAGCTACTTAGATTATGTGTAACTAGATGGGTTCTAACATCTAATTATGTTACATATCTTTCTACCCTTTAACTACTTATCCCTATGTTATCTTACTTAATCTAACTTTTCAAAATCTATGGAATTTACAAATCGTACAAAGTCTTTGGTGTATTCCTGTGCTAACTGCGTTTTTGTGGCTGGCCAGGTTCCTCTCTTCGCTGCAATAGAGTTCCTTAGGTGTAATCTGTTGTTTTCCAGCACTGGACAGTCATAAATTAAGTGGTCTACGTTTTGATCACCTAATTCGCAAACACATGTCGCGGTTTCACTTATTTTATATTTATAAAAATAGCTTTTGAATTTTCCATGGCCACTCAATATCATGGTTACCGTGGGAGAAAAATTCACATTTGTTTTAAGTCTTGATTTCACTGTAGGAAAAAAAAATGTTTTAGTTAAATTTCCTTTGTCACTACTTTCCCATTCCGCCTGCCACTTCACTTCACTATCTTTTTCCGCTTCCCTAGTCACTACACGTTTTTTTAATTTTCTTTGCCTTTCTTGGTTTTCCCGGTCCATCCCTCTTCTTTGGTGTTCTTCTTCATCATTTTTCTTTAATTCTTCATATATCTTTGCTTTTCCTTCAATTGTTAATAATATGGGTGTGATACCCGCTAATATACAGGAGGCTTCATACGAGATGGTCCTGAACGCTTTTAATATTTTTATGTGCATCAGTCTTTGTATCCTTCTAATTTTCCTCTGATTGACTTTCTTCTTTAGTGCCGATCTCCATACTGGTGCTGCATATGTCACTATAGGTAGTATCGCTCCTTTATAGATTGTAGTTAGGCATTCTTGTCTTAAGCCCCATGAAATTTTTGCGGATTTAGACAATATATGGATTAGTTTACAACATTTATCGGCTACGTACTGTACATGCTTATCAAATTGGAATTTGTTATCTACATATACTCCTAAGTACTTTATGTCTTCAACTTGTTCCAAATCTTCATGGTTCAAATATATGTTAATCTTTGTTTTTCATACCGATCTTCTTTTGGTTATCATCATCACTTTTGATTTTTGATCATTAAATTTGATTTTGTTATCTGATGCCCATGACGTAATTTTTTGTAACTCTATGTTAGCTCTATTTTCTACTTCTGCTATCGTTCTCCCTTTGATTAAAATTAAGAGGTCGTCAGCGAAAGCAAGAACTTTAGTATGTCTTGAGTAGTTTAAGTTTAGCAGCGAGTTGTATTGGATGTTCCAGTACCCAGGCCCACAACATGAGCCTTGCGGACACCCTCTGTTTACGATTTTTTCAACTCTTACATCATTCATCTGAATCGCAGCTTTTCTTTCCTTAAAGTAATCTTTTGTTAGGTTGTAGAGATTCTTTGGGCAATTTAGTTCTTTCATTGAATTTAATATTGCTGGCCACCATGCTGCATTAAAAGCTCCTTTAACATCTAGACTAACGGCTATAATTATTCCTTTCTCTTCAAAACCGTGTTCCACGAAGGACTTCATTTCCATTAATGCATCTGTTGTTCCTTTATGAGCTATAAATCCAAACTGGTTTTTGTTCATCAGATTTTTGAGTTAAGGTATTCCATTATCCTGTTGATCATAAGTTTTTCTAGAATCTTCCCATTCACGCTAATTAGACTAATCGGTCGAAATTTAGAAGCCATTACATTGTCCTCTTTGCCAGGTTTCGTAGTAGGTATTGTTATTGATGTTTTCCATTCTTTAGGAAATGGGCTCTTTTAAGCATTGGTTATATACCTCAGTTACTAAGCAGGAAATTTTGTGAATATTTTCTTTACAATTTCACACGTTATTCCGTCTTCGCCTGGAGATTTCCTTGCTTTCATATTTTGAAGTATATTTTCCACCTCTTCTTGAGTAAATTTTTTGTCATCTTCTGTATCTATGGGATTTTGAGTTAAGCTCCTTGTTCGTTTTTGGTTTATATTGTCCTCTTCGGAATTGTCGTTAGGGAAAAATTCTTTCATCATATAGTCAAGAGTACTCCTGGCATCTTGTGTGTACTCGCCGTCTTCCTTCTGAATTGTTGTTAACGTAAAATGTTTCCTTGTTTTTCCTGCCGCCATTTTGTATACTATATTCCACGGGTTTGTACCTTCGGCTATCTCACAATACTTCCTCCATGACGCTAACTTCTGCTTTTTATTTCCAATATGTATTCCCTTTTTTCTTCATAGTATTTCCTTTTTCTTTCTTCCCTTAGAGCTTCATTATTTTGAGTTCGTTGGTATTGTCTCCTATGCGCATTTACCTTTTTCCGCTTTTCCGTTAATTCAGATGACCACCAGGGAACCGTTTTGTGTTTACTTTTGTTCTTTTTCTGTCTTGCCTCATGAAAGCTCTGTCTGCATGCGCTTTCTATTGCGTCGCTGTATTTTTCCATAAATGCTTCAAAATTTTGCTGTTCATCTATCTCTTCTGTAACTCTTCTGTCCAGTTCACTGCCATCAACTGTTTCGTTTTCACAACTAACTAGCTTTTGAAATTCTCTTTTTATGTTTCTATCAAAGGTTTTCCAGTCTCCTTCTCTTATTACGTATCTTTTCCTGTAATGTTTCATGTAGTCCGTTTGGTGCATAGTAGACAAAATATGGAATGTTAGTAATCTGTGGTCTGAACAGCTTTCCATTTCTTCAATTTTCCAGCCCTTTACCCGATGTACTAGTTGATGGTTTACAACTGTTAGATCTATGTTGCTTTTTGCTCTAACTGTTTCGAATGTAGTCATTTGACTTTCTTCATTTAATGTATAACATTCGTTTGTTGCTAAAAACTCCTCCACAATTCTTCCTCTCCGATTAGTCAAGCAGTCATGCCATATTACAGATCTTGCATTGCTGTCTATTGAGATAAGGACCGCTCTGTTCTTTGCGAACTCTAAGACCTTGTTTATTTTCCCTAAGCTCATCTCCAAGTCCTCGTTTGATACAAAATAAGCACTTATAGCTAAGCAATAAAAATTTTTATATTGTACTTCCACCGTCACCATGTCCTCATCCGATAATTGGGTTAATAATGTTACATTTATAAGTTCATTTGTTACTAATATTGCTGCACGTTTTTTGAGAGACCCCTGTGCCAATATCTGAATTTTATTTGGTATTCCAGCCACCTTATTTTCTATGACGTATGGTTCTTGAATAAACGCTATA